>MU119522.1:4964-56411 GCA_014904845.1 Acephala macrosclerotiorum
TAATAATAATAATAATAATAATAATAATAATAATAATAATAATAATAATAATAATAATAATAATAATAATAATAATAATAATAATAATAATAATATTATTATTATTATTTTATATTTATATTTAAATAATTTATATTTTAAAATTTAAATAATTTTATTAATTTTTAATAAAATATATTAATAAATTTTAATTTGATCGAAAATTCGATAATAATCGAATTAGTGTATTATTTTTTGTTTAATTAGTTTTAATTTAGAATATCGTTTATCGAGTTTATTAAATTGCGATTAATTTAAATTTAAAATTAAAATATTTAAAATTTTATATATTATAAAATTTTATTTTAAAATTTTTAATTAATTTTATTATATACGTATTAAAATATATCGTTATAAAATTTAAATATACAATTTTTAGTATTTTTTATTAAAATATATTAATACAATTTTAAATTTAATCGAATTAATATAATCGTATTTTAAGTTTAAAATTTTAAAAAATTTTAATATACGTTTTATTTTACGAATTTTTTATTTATTAATTTAAAAATATTTTAAATTATATTATTTTTAAAAGTTTAAATTTAATAAAATAATTAACGTATAATATATTTCGTATATAGTATATATAATAAAATAAAAATAAAAATTATTATAAAATTAAATAATATATACGAATTAAATAATATATACAAATTAAATAATATATACAAATTAAATAATATATACAAATTAAATAATAAATATAAATTGAATAATATATACGAATTAAATAATATATATAAATTAAATAATATATACGAGTTAAATATTATATACGAGTTAAATAATATATACGAGTTAAATACAAAAGACGAAAATATAAATCTCAGACCAATCAAAGAATTTGAAGATGCTGTAGAGTTGCATTCGCCTCGCATCGAGATCCAGGCAAAAGCACCGCTAGATGAATACGAAGATGAAGAGGAGGAACGCAAGCTGAAGTTCTTATGTCGGTTCAATCAGGTGACCGCTTAGCGATCGGCTGGAGGATCTTGGCAATGACCCCTATTGCCCCTAACAACGGCTGCCCCAGCGTCCACTCTTTAATCTTACGTCCACTCTGTTTAATTATATAGGTAGCTAGGTGCCCCCTCTGGAAGGGGCAGACAGAATATAATCATTGACACCAGACTAAGATCTTAGTGTTTTGTGATTACCCCCGGACGTGCCAACATCTTACGTGACAGGATAGAAAGGATACTGCAGGAAAAGGAAAGACTGGAGAGAATTCAAGAACCCGAGGATCTAGAAGAGCAGACGAAGAGAGAGATTCTGGATGCGCAGTGGCGACGTCCCTGATGTTCGGCAGCCTAATACCATATTCTTTCCAGAGTGGTCTTTGCATTTGCTCAATAGGTGTACAGGGATGTTTAAAGCCAACACCAAATTTCTATTCTACACCGTTCCTACAATCTTTCCAATACTCACAATCGCACTCTCATATCCTACACCTCTTTTTTCTCCAAAACCACCTTCGCAGCAAGAATAGCCTCCTCCGGCAGCCCCGCTAACCTCGCTACCTTCAATGCGTGACTACTCCTATTAATCCCCTCCTTCAATCTATGCACATACCTAAACCCCTCTCCGACCTCATCCTCCACAACATCCGTACAATAATACCCCACACTCTCAATCCCCTCCTCCTTCAACAAATCCGCCAATTCATGAAAATGCGTAGCAAAAAGCGTCCTGCATTTATTCACCTCGCTGAGATGATAGAGGCAAGCGAATGCAACGGCAGTTCCATCAACTGGCGTCGTGCCTCGTCCTATCTCGTCCATTATCACGAAGGAGCGGGGAGTCGCTTGTTTTAGGATTGTGGCTGTTTCGAGCATCTCGACCATGAATGTTGATTGGTCTTTATATAAATTATCTGCTGACCCGACACGACTGAATATCTGATCCACGATCCCCAGCTCGGCGTACTCAGCTGGGACATAAGAGCCTACTTGTGCCAGGATTGTGATTAAGGCGTTTTGGCGGAGGAAGGTAGACTTTCCTGCCATATTGGGACCAGTGATAAACCATGTTTGTTGGGCGTCACCGACGAAACAGTCATTTGCTACGAAGGTTCGTCCTTCCTCTTCAAGTCCACCTTCAACTGTGGGATGACGTCCGCCGACGATTTTATGGGATTGTGTTTGGTTGAGAATTGGGCGTGTCCAGTGCCGTTCTGCTGCAAGTGTGGCGAAGGAACAGGATATGTCGAGTTCGTCGAGGACGCAAGCGTTTCGGCGGAGTTTGATGATGTTGTGAATTACTTGCTCGCGGAGGTCGTTGAATACACGTTGTTCTTCGGAGCGGATGTAGACTTTGCATTGGTCGATTCGTTCTCCGAGATTTGTCCATTCTGGGTGGTGGAAGGACTTTGTGCTTTTGCTGGAACTGACGTTTCGGAGAGTGGAGAGGTTGAGTTTGATGTCTTTGCCTTTGATATGGCATATGTAGCCAAGACTTGGCGTGAACTTTAAGGTGAGGCTTGGGGCGCTGAATCGTCCTTGGAGTGTTTCTTCCAGCGTCTCCTTGCCTGCCTCTAAGCTGATCAGAGCTTCGTGGAGGCGTTTCAAAACCGGGCTAGCAGATGGCTTCATGATCCAAACACCGTTATCATTACCATAGCACTCTTTGACGGAGTTAGGCTTCTTTTTGCGAGATTTTGGAAGTACATTCATGTCCTCACTGGAGCCTTCTGAGGTGATTATATCTTGTGTTAGGGCTTGCATCTCTCCAGCTTGGCCACTCTCAATACGGTGCTGCTGCACAAGTCCTTCTTCGTCGATAGCTTCCTTGATCGAGTTTGCAAGGGCGATGGTTCCTTCGAGGTTGATGCGAGATATCTGGGTTTGGATACATGACTCGCCTGCATCGTTCCTTTTCAGGGTAAAAACGAGGTCTCGAGTTGCGAATACGGTGGCTGCCAATGCCAGAAGATCGTCTGCATCACCTCGTCCAAAGGCAAATTTCTGTAAAAGGCGATGAGAGTCGTGACTCCTTCTTAGAAGGATGACTAGTCGTTCTCGCAGTGTTGCATCGTTCAGCATGTACGATACCAGATCAAGCCGAGCATTGATGATATCGACTGAGGTTGATGGAGAAGCTGGAAGATTGTCAGCATGAGCTCGCCAAATTTCCAATGATATACCGACAAAGCCAATGTTCCAGTAACCTCGATCCGCCCTTGGTAACAGTCCGTCTGACTGTATGCAGCAGGCTGCCTTTCGAAAGACCATCTCTCATAGTTCTCTTTACCTCTAAAGCCCGCATGGTGTTCTTGTCAATCCCCATGACATCCCGCTGTCGTGAAGGAGGCTGCAGTTTAATCTTGCTTCCAAAGAGTCTGGTCTCAACGTACTGAAGAAGAGTGCTTCCGGCAGCTACCTCTTGGGCTGTAAATTCAGCTGCCAACGGAATAGGGACCGGCGATTCCAGTACTGGGCCCCATTCTGAAATACTCTGGGTTCTGCTCACATCGATATACGTGATAAGAGAATAATCCTCTCCAAGAACAGAAAAGATTTCATGGTCCTTCGAGGCCTTGAGATTTTCATCCAAGACAATCTCTCGTGCCCCGATACGAGCCAAGAACGACGGCATCATTGCGAGCGTGGTAGATTGAGTGAAGAAATGTCCAGTAGATAGGTCAAGCCATGCTAGTCCGATGGATTCATGAGAATGTTGGCCCTGGGGTTCTTGTGCATGAATAGCTAGAACATAGTTGTTGCTGAAAGGATCCATAAAATTCTCATCAATCAGAGTCCCTGGAGTGACAACTCTCGCTACCCGCCGATCGTGCATCAAGCCTCCAGCTTTGACTTGACCAGATGCATCATTTGGAAACTCCTCGGCTATCGCGACATAACGATTGAGGTCTTGAACAAGTATCTTCAGATACCGGTCAAGCTGGAAGAATGGAAAGCCAGCCTACAGTGTCAGCAATGATCACTTATCGGAGAAGAGAAACAAACCATGGGCACGAAGCGATCACCGCTTATTGGCTTATCAGCCACCTTTAGATTCAACTGGGGTCCAAACTGTTGAGCATGCTCAAAGTACATCTCGTAAAAGCCGCCAACACGTGTCAGCAGAACACAATTTTCGAACTTGTGCATGTTATTCCGCGCCTGCTGTATAACGGTTGGATAAGATTGAGATTCATTCTCGAGTTTCAGAGGCTCCAAGGGTGGTGAGTTCTGGGATGGGTCTTCGAGATTGAGAGAGGCTTGTGTCCCCCGGCCTCTTTTTCGTTTCGGCTTTTCATCGTTCTCGAGCCTTAGGGCCTTTGATGGGGTTGGCATTTGGGGTAAGTCGCTGAGATTGAGGGAAGCGGTAGTTGTCTTGTCCCTATTCAGAATTCGCCAAACTTGACGCGTGAGAGCATGTTGGGACCGTGGGCGAGGTCGACGAGCTTGATGAAGACATCGAATACAGCAGCCTGAGACACTCGAGCGAGGTACAACGACCCGAACATGTCTGTATGAGACCAGCATCAGGTCTTCACATCGAGTTGGACTAGATAAGTGTGAGATGAACGCGAAGGGATGATGTTCAGAGGTTCAGTTCAGGCAGGAGACGAAGAGACGCGTGACAAGAAAAACGGGTCATCACGTGCGCTCCCACGGACCATTGGATACACAAACACAAACACACCCCTTTCTCATGCAACCAGGGTACTGTAAACGCTTTGGTCTTTGGTACCTGCAATATGCAACAGACTATCGATGCCATCATAAGTTTTCACATTCGGATTCCCAACGAGTACTAACAATTCCCCTCACACCCTCTTTTCATCACTGTCCAGTCAAAGAAAAAGCTCCCACAACCCTATAAGCACATGTTCATCCTCCATTGGGCTCGATGCAGGCCAAAAGAGCGGCCACGATTCGTCCAAAGATTGCCCTCGTTTTCAGTGGCCGACTTTGAGAATTGCGACATGCAACACACATTGCATTTCAAGACTTGCCGATCTCTTTATTGGTTGTCAACTCCCGAAAACCGCATGCATAAGCCACTCAGGGGATCATGTCCAAATGTTCAATGTCCAATCAACAGGTGGACTTCTTCTCCACTTCTTGGCATGAGCAGTCTAATATTACTAACATAGGAGCAGAACCTGAATGACAGACGCCAGAAAATGCTTCATTGACCTAAAATACGACATGCTTATAAAATCGAGCATTTCAAGGGCAAGCCACAAGGACCTTCTTTATCATTCTCCTCTGGCTGAGCTCCTCCATTTGCTTTTGGGGTATGTGATGCGTTTCCATTATTCTCGGACTTCGATATCGTTTCCTTCTTCCCTTCAACTGCCCCGTCTTTTGGGCCATCTAGTCAAGCAAAGCTGACCTTGGAGACAGTCAACCCGAATTGCTCGCCCTGGATAGTAGCAAGCTCGAGCTCGAGCGCAGATGGCTGACGGGATCCGTCGGCGGCGGAGAAAGTTCCTGCTCCCCATGGAGAACCACCACGCATTTCAGTGATGTTGGTGAGTTGGGGAAAGGTGTGCTTGTATCCGAGTGGGACCTGTTTCTCGTCAGATAGATTCAAGCAGTCGTTTCAGCGATGCTTACATAGATGATGCCGTGGTGGGCCAAGGTTGAGAGAGAAGCAATGACAGTGCTCTCTTGTCCACCACCCTGGGTACCAGTTGAGACGAACACACCCGCGAACTTGCCCCAGAAGGCACCAGATCCCCATTGGCCTCCAGTGGTGTCCCAGAATGCCTTCCACTGTGCTGGGAAGTTACCGTAACGGGTTGGGATACCGAAGAGGAATGCATCGTATGATTCGAGGGTCTTGGCATCGATGACTGGGTAGTCGGCCTTGGCAGGAGCGTGCATCTGCGAAGTTAATGTCAGCTTGATGTTGATAGCGAGAAACTTGAGAGATGGTCACCTTGGTCAGGACTTCTTGGGGAAGAGTCTCGGGAACTTGGAAGATGTCGGCCTCAATGCCAGCCTTCTTCAGACCAGCCTTCTCAGCTTCAGCGAAAGCCTTGATGTGGCCATACATGGAGTCTGGGCAATCGTCAGAAATTGAAGCTCAGGAAACGAGTAAATGAAGGTCATTGCTGCGGAATGTGATATTGAAGCATAGCGGGGTCGGGGTCGTGTGGCAGATTGGCTACTCACAGTAAACGATTGCTACCTTGGGGGCCATTGTGAAGTTGTCTGGGGGGGGTTGAAAGAGTAGTTGAGATGGAATGAAGAAGATGGCAGTGGATGCTTGGGAATGTTGGTTGCTTGTTGGCGGGCAGGAGGTTTATATCATCGCCGTCGCTCTGGCTGCAGCTACACAGCGACAGGGGTTGCCATCGGTTGCGACCCCTCAGTGCCCCGCTTCTACCCACAAGCAGCTAGCTGCGTACCTGGAATCGCACCCTTTGCGGTTTAGCCACTGATGCCGCCAGCTTACAATCTGCTGATTAAGGCTCAAATAATGAAACCATCGCAAATCATCAGTCAGTCATGACAACGACCACGAAAGAACGCCTCAAATGAAACACATCAACCTCTTTGCGCCCAGTCCGTACGTAGCCTTGGTCGGCCGCTTTCAAATCATTATCAAGCTTCCTCACGGAAAACCTGGTCTCGCCCGCCAATCTGACATGCTGTGGATGCAGCGCATCCCTGAGCTCGGAAAACTTTACTTTCTGTAACCTCACTGTACATTGCAGTGTACAACGTCCGATCTGAGGAATCTACTCAGCAGTGCGGCAGGAGGCTGAATGGGTTGGTTCCATAAATTTGTGTCGTGGATACAACACGCCTCAATTCCGGGGCATCAGCCTAACACCTCCAGGACGGTCAGTGCATCGGTCTGGGTGTCGTCTGATGCGTGTTCCCCTCGGCCCGTCGTTGCGATAGCGATCCAATTGTACTCAGGACTCATCTGCTTGTGACATCGCATGGGCGTTCCCACGTAAGGCAATGCGTTCACTAGGCTGTAGGTGCTTGGGTAGTACTCGGCAGCTGGACCCGGGCCGTTTCGTTTCCTTGGATGTGGTCCGAACAGTTTGAATCCTTACAAAGCGACTGCCTGCTCTTCTCGTATTTTCCTCACAATCACTGGTGCCATGTTGTAAAGGTCACGAAAATAATATTGTTAATGTTGGGTATAAAGATATCTTGCCATCACTCCAATTCCTCTTCTTCAAGCTCCTGCTGCATTTCTAATTCTGCAAAAATTAGCTCTTGTCACGCGCTGGAGCGTCAATCACTTACCCCAATTCTTGCTTGCGCTGGCCAAAATAATGGCAGCTTTGCCTTTCAGCTTCTCGAGATACTTTACTTCGTCGTGAGATGGGAGCTTCGGCTTCTTTGGTTGCGCCTGTTCACCCGTCCTCAGCCAATGTTCGCCAAGTGAGAATTTGGATAACTTACCATCAACAAAATCGGCAGAATTTCATTAATGTCTGCTGCTGCCAGAGCTGCCACTGACTTGAAGCCATTCTCCCAAAAGACTCGAGCTGTTCGACTCTTGATATACGTGATCTTCGCTAACGAAAGTAGATCTGCTTTAGCACCTGTTAAGTCAGCATTTCCTTTCACTCAAAATTGATCCAAAACATACCAGCTTTCAGCCGATCCGAGAAATGGTCCAATACAGCTGCAAGCGCTCCCCAGTTCATTCGCTCACAGAACTTGATCATACCAGCAGCGAAACCATGACAAGTCTGTGCTAAATTCTGCACAATGCCGCGAGGAAGATCGTATTTCCGTGCCACGGCATGGATCGGCATCTCGTTGCATAGATCTCGAAGCTGGAGAGCGGCGTAGAAGCGTCGATAGATTCGAGCTGTTTCTATCTCCTCCGGTGTTGACTCTTTCATCGAGCCTCCTTGTGCCCTGCAACGTCTCGGTTAGCTGGGGTTTTCGAATTGTGTCGGATCAACTTACAGCTTTATAATAGCAAGCGGTTTAACTCCTATGAAGCTCAAAACTCGCAAGTTACTCTCCTCTAGCCGCTCTACTTCGTTGCTGAATATTATCCAGTTGATATTCGTTTGTGCCTGCACAGGGGTGAACAGGTATAAGACATGCATCTCTCCGTCCATTACAAAAGCTTGAAGAGCCCTTCGTAGTTCGCGGTGCACAAATAGGCCGTCTTCTGGCGTCAAGGATGATGCTACTATTGCTTGTCCGAGAAGTGTTGCAGAGTATTCGTTATCCGGGCCCTTTGTGATGAGCTCGCTTTCTGCTAGTTCGTCAACAGTTGATTTGACCATGGCTGTTAGCTCGTCGTGGTCCATGGAATGGTATAACAGTGTGTTTTTTATATAGTCGTCTGTTGATTCCTGGCTTGTCGCCATTCTGACAGCCATGATTTCAAGTAATGCTCTGTTGACACTCAGCTCCATAATTACCTCTCCTCGGGAAGTGTAATTTACCTTTTGATGCCTCTCTTGCCAGGTGTAAGACAGCTCTTTACACTGGGTAACTCTGCATTCATGAGCTCTGCAACAGCTTCAAGATCACCCTTAGCGCAACAGAGATAGGTCTCCCCAATCTCGTCTTTCCCTTTGCGGCCCGCTCTGCCTCGCATCTGCTGACTAAGCATGTCAGAATGTTTGACACACTGATGAGCAAACTTACAGCATGGATGGTCCAACTAGGTCGGCTCCCATTCGTGCGCCATACAGGATGACTCTCCTAGCTGGCAAATTAATACCAGCAGCCAAACTGCATGTTGCAACAATAACCTTGATTACACCTTCATCGTAAGCTGTTGCGACAATCTCACGCTCTTCCGTGGTCAATCCAGCATCTATTTTTCTCATTAGCTCCTATCTGTGGATTTCGATGATTATGAAGACTTGCGATGAAAAGCAACCCCGATAGGAATCGTTTTCTCTAAAATATGGTCCAGCCCTGTAGTCGTACTTCTCAAGTTATGCAAAACATCTCTTCGTTTGTCCATGACCAGAGGATCTATCTCTTCAGGACGTGGCATGACTTGACTAATCAAGGCAGCATTCATCTCGCACCCCGTGCGACTGCTGCAGAAGACCAGCGCTCCATATCCTGCTCTGGCTGTTTCGTTTGCTAGTGCTGCCACTGCATTGATCAATGGATTCTTGAGCTCCTTGTCTTGCGACTGTTCGATATTTCGGCAAGGTTGCGGCCGGATTTGCGAAGATAGTTGAGTCTGAGCGTTGAGCTGCGTAGCTGCTTTATAGAAACTACTCGAACTCGAGGCTGGATACACGGCATTGTCAAACACCAGGTGTTCTTCGACTGGAACTGGTTTGTATCTTGAGGGTGACATCTTCGAGTCAGCATACTTCTCTGAGACATATTGGGAGTTATTCGGAAGTCAAATGCCTGGCTTGGGGGTTGCAGCGAGAAGAACTTGTGAGGGCCGCTAGAAAGGGAAGTATAGCTCAAGGAAGTCATACCTCGAGATATAGAACTTGGCGGAGAGCCATTTTGCTAACAGGTCTGCATTCTAGAAATATCATTATAATCATGTCCATAAGAGCAGTAGAGCTGACATACATTCAATGTAGCGCTCATCCCGATCAATTGTACATTTTCCTCAATTTGTAAGGTGAGGAGCTTTGTCGCCATGAGCTCCAAGATATAGCCGCGACTTTCGTCTTCGATCATATGCAACTCGTCCATGACTACCACACCAAGTTTGTTGATTGAGAAATCCTCGATTGCAGCGTTCACAAGCGAGTTAGCCTGTACTTGTGTCAGTTTCAGCCAACTTCACAGGCCTGACTGGTGGACATACCTTTTCTATAGTGCAAACAGCAATGTCCATATCATCCCATGAAGCCTTTGTTTTGCTCCCTCCATAAAACCCCATAACCCGGATGGAATCTTCGTCACCACGCTTCCTCCATACCGTTGGCCGCTCTTGACCTGGAGACGGCTTTCCAATGCCTTCAACGACTTTTCTCAACCAACGCTGTTTCTCTTGGACGAGAGCAACATATGGTAAAACAAGCAAAGCTTTCTTTCCAGGATTGTTCAGAATTTTCTTCAACATCAAAACGTCAGCGACGAGTGATTTGCCTCCTCCCGTCGGCGCGGTATAGACAAGATTTCTCTCACCACCAAGCGCTCCACTTCGTAACAAACATTCCGATTGCCATGGGTAGATAGACCTGATACCAAGAGATGCAAAATTGGTGACAAGTTGTTTTGATAGTCCATAAGAAGGATGCGAGAGGTCCAGAATGGGATTCGCCGTCAGAGTAGGCGTCAAAGCTAGCGTTCTCCTCTGTGAGTACTCCGATGGGCCTCGATCGACGACATCACGAATCTTGCCTGCGGTCAAGGCCGCCAAAGAGGTGACACGCTGAATCGTGGGTCGACGAAATTCCACTCGGCTGAGATCTGCTGTTGGTTTCGAGTCGTTTCCATCTTTGCGATAGTCATCGAAAGTTCGTTTCTGAGCAAGATGAGCAATGGTTGTATGGGCAGCCTTGGCAGCCTCGATACTTGTTGTGTGATATACACCCGTTATACTTCTGTTGACATCCATCCTGGTATTAAAACAAGAGCGACAGTCTGTTTCTACCCGGGAGTATTCTGGCAAAGCAAAGCAAAACATGAGAAGCTATGACGTCCAGGCAGCGTGGAATGGCAAGAAACAAGCGCGGTTGTATTGCAAGATGCTGTGGTTAGAAAACGAAAAGTTGTTGCTTTCCTTTGCTTTGCTTTGCTTTGCATGCAGGAGGCGACTCGAGGGTCGGGATGCGCGCGCAATCTGGAACAAATTCACGTCGGCACCTCGAGAGCACGTGCCATGCACGATATGATATCTTATCGGGCGGCTAAGAATTTAATGCCTTGGCGCCATCCCACGATTCCTCCGACCTCCGACCTCCGACCCCCAACTTCACCTCCCCCTCCCCACGACGACTCAACATCTTTGAACCATTTCAACCTCGCGCATTTGTTACAAGTGAGGCTTTCCTCAAATCTTGCTTCCAGGCACAGGCTTACACCTTTTCCATACTGCGAGGTTCAAAACGCTAGCTGATTTTAGGCTTGTTAGATCCGAGCCATTCTCTCTTATTGCTGGATCGAGGATGTTATGTTTCTGGTGTTTGACGACCATAGCCGAGATCGCTGTTGCCAGCTCATGATCACCCTTTCGCTGAACGAGAGCCGAGGATCATTGCGGTTTCAAACCCGAGCATCTGATTCTATATTTATACACCCATGAGTTGCGTTTGTATCGTCGTCCTTTCGTTGTCTGGCATGGTGGGCCTCGTAGCGATTACTCGTACTCCGATGTGACCATGTTCATTCCTTACTCGTACATCGATAGGAGTTCAAGGATGAAATTATTTCAGAGTCAATCTCAAGAACGGTACATTCGGCAGGCCACTTTTCTACATTGCAAATCAGCCACTTATCCAGCAACACGTCCAGTCCTCCCTCTACTTCGGATGTTTAGACTATGACCTTAGCATGTTGAAAGTCCCTGAATTGGCGGGCCAATGGTGGTAATCGGGATTGTGTCAGTGCGAATCCACTGATCCATCCACAGATACAGATGAATGAAAGAGGACGGCCTTATTCAGAATTCTCGAGAGGGCGGACCTCATCTGATGCCAGCGGACTGTAAATGATGAGTGGAAAAGAATGGGTCAAGCTATATATATAGTAGGAGCGCTAAAAGCTGGTGCAAATATAGTCCAGAGCCGGTATGCCCCATTCTGACTTGGCATAGTGATGGGACATGCCCCAGGAGTATTCCAGGAAATATACCTCGCGCCGCAGGAAAGGATAATCTCCCCGAGCTAGTGTTAGCACATCGAATATGCATATGCCCTGCGGGACCATGATACTCGCGTGACTGCATGTAGTTCAAGGTCTTCGCTTTCTGCTCAAGTGGTCCGAGAAGGGCTGCGGTGCTGTCAGAATATGGAAATAGTCACGAGACAAGAGAAATGAAGAACGAGGAAGTATGACACCCGGGTTGCTGCAACCGAGGGTGAGAACAACAAACAAGACGAGACTGAGTATCGACACCAGCAATTATCTGTGTCTCTAAGAAGATGTGTTCTCGGAACAACAGCAAGACGCAGACATTGCTCCTCATGTGTTGTGTCGTCGTTAGAATACCCCAAGCAAGGTGAGAGCTCGAGGTGGTGTTGCTCCGCACTAGCGAGACGCCTCATAGGTAGGTTCAATTCCGTCCTCAGAATCTCTCCTTCCTTTCCATATTCCCATGCCAAATACACCAACTCTTCGCGCCCTCTCCCCAAACCTCCAATACCGTGTCAAAAGCCATATGGCCCTTCGATAATCGACTGGACATTTACTCTACTGAGCTCAAACCTCCCACACGCCTTCCTCGCACCCAGTAATTTCATAGCCTCGTTCAACCGCTGGACGTTGTCTGGTGTTGGTCCATGTCCTGGGTGCACCGAGAGTATTTCAGCGCGAATTTTCCTTCGAATAGTTCACACGATCCTTGTTTAACAGGTTTCGCTCAGTTTAAACGCTGATGGGTCGAAGCCTTGCCTCCGACGTTCGATAGCCTCGTACACCAGTGCTTGTCGCCCATTCCATCAGCGACAAGCACTCCAACTCCGCACACAACCTTGGACATCTGCGAACGATTTCCATCGCCATGACCAGAGATGCTTCCGGTCGATCGAGCGCTGCGGGCTCAACCCATCCTTCTCCGCGGGAGTATTTGGAGGAGCCTCCAGCGCAGGGGAGTGAGCAGTCTGTCGCCGAGGCCGGTCTCGTCACCCTCGATTCGAACAAGCCATCGGATACGAAGGAATTGGAGACGCGAGCGCCAGAATCGCAACCTATGACAAAGTCCGATTCATCTTCTTCGAATCCGTCTGCAAGGGATGCGACGGCGGGTGGCACAGGCGGTGCTGTTTATGGTACAAGGTCTCGCAACAGGACTGGAGCTTCACGGCCGAACTACGCGGAGGACAAGGAGATAGATATGGAATTGGAAGTTGCACCGCCTGCCAATCATGGCAATGCGCGCAAGACGAAGGCAGCCGAGTCAGCAGCCACCGCCGAAGCTGGGCGATCGATACCTACAAGCCGCAAGGGTCAGGGAGCTGAAGCAGAACAAAGTATTCCAGTCCAAAATCACTACAAGGAGCCGATTCCAGGAACATCCACCTTTTCAGCGAATCCAGCGGCGACGACAATTCCCCATCACGCGGCGAAGAAGAGGAAAACGGTAAACCAATCTACGACCACCCAGCACCAGCCTCAGGTACCTTTTCCTAATTTGGGCACTCACACTGTGACTCGTGGAGCTAGCATGGCTGTGTATGTAAACGGCGGTATTCAAGATTCCAATATGATGACATTCGACAACTGCCAGGGGCGGCCAACAGGCAAAACTCTCGTGGCCGACGATGGAACAGTTCTCGAGCCCAATGGTAAGTCTGAGATTCTCTTAGTACGCGTTACTTACATTTTTCTGATACTGACAAATTGTCAGATCACGTATATCTTGTCTGCGAACCCCCAGGGGAACCATATTACTTGGGCCGGATCATGGAATTTCTCCACATCAACAATGATCCCACCCAACCAATTGATGCTCTGCGACTCAATTGGTACTATCGTCCAAAGGACATCGGTCGCAAAGTCAATGACACGCGTCAAGTCTTTGCATCTATGCATTCTGACATTAGTCCGCTCACAGCTCTTAGAGGAAAATGTGAGATCAAGCACAAAAGTGAAGTTGATAAGTTGGATGAACTTAGGAAAACCAAGAACTGCTTTTGGTATGAAAAGCTCTATGACCGTTACATTCACAGGTTTTACGATGTCATTCCCACGAGCCAGGTCATAAACGTTCCTACCGAGGTCAAGAAAGTCCTCGATGAGAGATGGAGATTCATCATCGTCGAACCAGGACGTGGCAAAGAATTGACTAGCGCTGTGAAGTCTTGCAAGAGATGCATTAAATACTGCGCAAGGCTTGTGGTCTCCACCCAATTGTATAGAATCATGGCTAACACTCTCGAAGTAATGACTCTGTGGACTGTGCTGTTTGTCACAATACGTATCATATGAGCTGCGTTAATCCACCATTGCTGAAGAAACCATCTCGCGGGTTTGCGTGGGCGTGCGGACCATGTAGTAAAGCTCAAGAGAAACGGCTTGAAGCTCGAAATACGCCCAATGTCGGCGACATTGAAGATGAGGAGTATAACGAGGAAGAAGATACGCAATCTGGAGCGGTCGACAGTGCCCTTCAAACCACTGCACCAAGCCCCGCAGTATCGAGTGAAGTCGATACATTGCAATCGGGTACACATGAGCAGATCCACCAAGCAAGTCTGTGGTTGTTCAGGTATCTAGGCATTCATTGCAAGGTCGAAGATGCCCTAGACTATGATGATAGAATTTATCCCAGAGCGAGTTCACGACTGGGGCCCCGACATCAAGCCAACGTTCCAGCATGGCCCGGCAGACCGGTGGAGTACGTGAAGCCGGCTGAGATCAAGAGGAAGTATGTCAAAGGAGGAGGCCATAAGAAGGACACGAAATTGTCCAAGGACACCGTCGCTGCTTTGGAGGCAGATAAGATTGCCCGTGAACAACGTCCGAAGTGGGTCATGGACGAACCTCCAGGTTACGTACACCGAGGAGAGGACTATGAACCTGGTGATGCGAATAGTACTTCTCAGCTACTGTACAAATTCCCAGAGGCCAACGAGGTCTCGCGTGAAGGGGTTGATGGCTCTGATCCTAAACCCCTCGACGAATCGGAGCGAGAACAACTCATCTTCAGCTACATGGCATACGTAGGGGAACACCTCCAGAAAGCCCTAGGGCTCCCTCCCCTTTCAACCAATCTGCTTGATGTGGCGTTGGAAACTCTGCGGGCTCACAATTACGACGCTAAAAAGGCGATAGATGCATTAACCAAGCTTGAAAAATCAGTTTTCAAAGAGCCCGAACTCAGCGGCCCTGAGATAAAGAAATTTGAGGAGGGTGTCAAGAAATTTGGCTCCGAATGGTACAATATCAAGAAGCATGTGAAAACTATGAAGGCTGCCGATGTCGTCAGATACTACTACACCTGGAAGAAGACTGCCAGGGGCAAGGAGGTTTGGGGCAACTATTCCGGTCGCAAGGGTAAGAAAGAGGCCAAAAGAGCAGAACCAACGGCTGGCAAACTCCAAGATGATGTTGCCGATGAACACGATGATTCTGCTTTCGACAACGATAAAGCAGATATCAAGAAAAGGCGTTTCCAGTGCAAATTTTGCGGCACCAAAGAATCCCGTCAATGGAGGAGAGCTCCGAATACACCTGCAGGTACGATGATCCCAGAAAACCCTGGAGGCAAAATCACTGGGAAGGACAAGGGACCGGAAGTTATGGTCGCATTATGTCGGCGATGCGCGGAGCTTTGGCGTCGCTATGCAATACAATGGGAAGACATAGAGCAAGTCGCTAAGCAGGTTGCTCAAGCTGGAGGACGGGCATGGAAAAGGAAGATCGATGAAGAAGTTCTCAAAGAACTCACTGCGGCTAACGAGGTCAACAACCTACCCCTCAATATGCCTCCAATGGCGCCGGTATCTGCAAATGGAACTCCTGCACCCCAGGCGGGCCTTGCACCTTCCTCCGAGCCTCCTCGGAAGAAACTCAAAGGATCATCGGAGAGAGAGTTGACTGATCCGGGCATCGAACCTAGCGTAGCCTCGACACCAACGCAAAAGAAGAAATTAGTGCCTGAAAAACCAGCACTACCTCCTCCCCCACCCGAACCGCCAAAACCCAAGCAGTTACCGTGCGCAATTTGTGGTGAAATGGAGCCCATGGGCGACCAACACCTGTGCTGCAAGGAGTGTCGACTGACTGTCCATCGCAATTGCTATGGAGTTGTTGGAGAACATCGAAGCCCTAGCAAATGGACGTGCGACATGTGCTCGAACGACAAAAACCCTCAGGTGTCCATTGTGAGTGGACTCGTTTTTCTATCCCAACTTTTACTAACCACTTCTAGCAATACGAATGCAAACTCTGCCCGATCAAGTACACAGAACAGGATTTTGTTGAACCGCCTAAAATCTCGCACAAGAAGAAAACCGAGAAGGACCGCGAACGCGATAGAGTAGAACGAGAAAATGCCCAAAAGGTTGCCGACTTTTTCCGGAAGAAACAAGAGGAGGCGAACAAACCCCTCAACCCAAGAGAGCCTTTGAAGCGCACTGCAAATAACAACTGGATTCATGTCACCTGCGCAATTTTCACACCTGAAGTCAAATTTGGCAACGGCAAGGCACTAGAACCGTCTGAGGGTATAGGCTCCATCCCGACAGCGAGATGGCAGGAGACGTGCAAGGTCTGCAAGAAACAAGAGGGTGCTTGTGTCAGCTGTCATTCATGCCATGTTTCAGGTAAGATCTGCCCATTTCCGTCGATAAGGTCTCTCTAAAAAGAAATTCTAGTCCATGTCGAGTGCGCACATCAAGCAGGCTATATTCTCGGCTTCGATATAACACCCGTGAAAGGTTCACGCCGAGATCAATTCAACATCGTCAGCATCGCCGGAGAAGTTGGCACTATGACTGCAGCGATCTGGTGCAAAGAACATGTGCCAACGAAGACCATTATACATCAAATGCACGACGCAGTAGATGACGAGAGCGGCATGAATGCATTACAACTCTACGTTCAAAACTTCAAACAAGCAGATTTGGGCTTGACCGGTACCGTTCGTAAAGCAACCCTGGTCAGTCAGTCCACGAAAGTCGTCAACCCTGCTCCAGCTGTTCCCGCCCCAAACCGACGTGCCTCGACCACTGCCAATGGCACCGCCGGACGTGGTTCGGTCTCGCATGTCAAGCCAGAGGAGGTATCCGCAGAGGCTTTTGCTACATCGCAAGCAGGATCTCTGAGAATTTGTGTCACCTGCGATGTCGACATAAGCCCAAAGTGGTGGCCATTCCCTCCAACTCCTCCAGAAGAACTTGCTGTGGCCTCGCTGGATACCCCGAGCATCGTCAACGATCATGCTCACTCGAATGGTCTCCCTCTCACAAATGGTCACCATGTAACCCAGGATTCGAGTGAAGAGACCAATGGTGCTCATATAGCGCTCGCAGCCGCTGCTCTGCATCAGAACCCGCCAAAGCCAGCACCTGTACCCACAGAATTCCAATGCCATCAATGTCATTGGAAAAAGAGAGAGAAAAAAGAACCAACCCCACCTCCGCCTCCTCCCCAAGAAGCTTCCAGGCCACCAATCCCCACCCCTCTGCCAGCACCTGCTGTTCTACCACCACGTGAATCGGAGGTCGCCCCGCCGCCTCCTGGCCCTGTTCAATACCAGTGGCCCAACCCTCCTGCCCCACCGCCTCCGAGTTATGCTACGAATGGTCCGTCAAATGGTCCTTCTTACGGCTGGCGACAATCACCTGTCTCTCAGAGTGTGCCTCTTGTCAATCAGCTAAATGGAAACCACTCGCCTCGTGTCAGTCCTGTGTCAGTTCAGAGTCTGGGTGGCCAGCCCCAGATGCGGCACTCCAACCATGGTCATGGTCATAGCTTACCCCATTCTCCGCATCAGAATGGCCATCTACCCCAGATGACAAACGGCTATCCTCCATCCCCGCATCATAATCTGGGTTCTCCAGCCCTCCATATGCAGAATGGCTCGTATGTCTCGTATGCTTCAACAAGACCACAGCCTCAGCATCTAACTAATGGTGGCCCTCCACCCCGGGCACCGGAACACCCATTCTCCCACAACAGCGGCCCGATGCACCCTCGTGCATCGTATGGGCCTCCCCCCCCTGGGCCCCCTCAAAACAGTCCTCCGACGCTCCGTGATGGCCATCTACAAGGCAGGGACCATAACAACCCTCAAGCCAACAACAACTCCAGGCCAAATGACGGTCGGGTAAACGGAGGAGCTAGCGCAAGTCCATCGTTGCGAAATCTTCTCTCATAAAATTAAATCAAGTGTATTTTACTCTTCTTGTCCTCTTATGCATGTATGAGATGGGAAAACATCACGGGCTGGCAAAACACTTCAAAGGAGTTTCTTGAAGCGCGGCGTTCAGATGGGGGAGGAGTAGGTCACTGGATGTAAGACTAGATCATACTTGGTCATGAAACATAGATGCTCCCATATTCGGGGCTCAAAAATAGATTAAATCTATTACACAACTGCGCTTCATAATTTGATCCATGCCCTAGTATTCTTGTTAAGTTCGGGTTAGTTGGTGACAGGCTCTTCGAGTCTTACCAGTAGACCTTCCAACTAGAGACGCCCCTCAAACTCTTGCATACTCCTTGGCTACGTAGATTGTCGACTGCGACGTCTGCGTGCGAGAGTTGTTCTGGGCCAAAGTGCAGGGTGTGTTCTCGAAACAACTTCAATGCAACGGCTTTTGCGAGTCCTTTGCCTCGATATCCCTCCTCACAACGCAGCGACGTCAATGATCCGTCAGGTCCTAGACATTATCAGCCAGCTATTAGTGCCTTCCCCATGTTGCCATGGTACTTACCCAGGAAGCCCCATACGATGGGCTCGTTGTTAGATGTGATGGCTACGCTGGGTAAGAGGGTCATAGTCCTCCTGTTTTAATCGGTGAGTAGGGATTAAGGAAGGACAAGGAAGATAAGTACTTTTCTAGGGATAGCTGTTCACGATAGCACAAGTGGGATATCAGATCTCTTGATCTCGCCGTAGCTGAGAGACCCATCTACGAGTGGCTTCTCTGGGGTAGGTCTTCTGTTTTAAAGATGAACTTGAAATGAGGTTCTGTCTCTTGTTTTATTCTTTGCTGGCTTTGAAGGAAGAAGAGTATCTTCTCGTGCAGGGTTCTGATCAGGAGGACCCTGGTTATTGAACGGGATAGGCTTGAGATGGCGAATGATTCTTCGAGTGAAGAGAGGTGCGAGAGTACAGACAGTATTTGACACTCGCAAGTTGATTGGATGGAGGAGGATTGGTGGAGAGGACTTTCGTAGGATGAATACAACCAACATTCTGTCTCTGGGCCTCTGGAGAAGTCTAGATAGGCAATCGTGAATGCCTCTCGAGTGAAATACGGAGAGAACCTGTCTATCGTCAGTGTTGATGTTCATGACTTCGAAGGATTGTCAATTTGAAGTCAACTTCTACCACCTCTCGCCGGATATCGAGATTTGGATCCCAGTGGCTATCATCAAACAAAGCCGAGGCAGAGCTTAAACGCGTTTTGAAAAGATCCTGGGCCAGAGAGAGTACTAGAACAAGAATGCTTCCTTACATGAGAATGCAGCGTCCTGCCTCCAGGGAAGTTCATAAATTGCAATCGACGTAAAAGTGGAAGAGAGTAGGGGAGATCGCCTATGAGTGCCTTGGAAACCTCTTCCAGTACCTCTCCGACTGTATCTAAGATGTTCATCACAACTCGCTATCTGGTCCTCTAACCCGCCTATTAGGAAATGCCAGGGGAAACAAAAGATTAAAGCTCCGCAAAATGGGGCGTAAAATTCCAGTGGAATTGAGGAAGAATTTGTGATTTCAAGACGTGATGAATCGGCGCTCTCTTATTCTTCCGCCGCGCTCGGAGCGGGGTCACATGTGACTCCTGCCTAGCACATGCTGCTTACGAGAGGCACTCTTGTGAAGACAGCAGAAGATTATATCGCCCAGAAAGGCTCATTTGAAATTTCAAAGGTCAGGTCAATTTATAGTAGCAGGATTTTTTTCTTTTTGCTCGGGGACTGAGATTAAAAGGCGAAATGCTTATTTCACGAGGCTCGCCAAGCTTAGGGAGCTCGCTTCAAAAGTCTCTTACTTGAAATTGACTGGGGAACGGAAACTCAACACTTGTACGAAGTAAAGTTTTAAAATTTTACGAATATTATTTACGAACTTTTAATAGTTTTTATATTATTTACAAAGCTAAAATTGAATTAAAATAGTAATATTTAAAGTTTTAACGCTAAAAATTAAAGTTTTATTATTTTAAATTATTAATTTAATTAAATAATTATTTAATAATTTATTAATAAATTTTAATTTAATAATAATAAGTTTAACTTTTTTAAATATGATTAGATCGATTAAAAAATTATTATCGAATTTATTAATTAGTTTAAATTCAATAATAAATTTAACGTTTAAAATATTTAAAAAATTTAAAATTATATAAATTATTTAAAATCGTTTAAATTAATTAAAATATATAAATTTAAAATATTAATTTTTTAAGTGAAAAATATTAAAACTTTCGATTATATATATATATTTTTTCAATATATTTTTAATTATAATTTATTATTAAATACGTTATTTTTTTTATAAATAAAAAAATATTATAAATAAAAAATATTATATATTAATTATTTTATTAAATTTAAACTTTTAAAAATAATACGATTTAAATTGTTTTTAAATTAATAAATAAACGTTTTATAAAAAAAATATATATATTAAAATTTTTAAAAATTTAATTAAATTAATATTTTAAATTTTTATTTTAAATTTTATATTAATATATTTTAATATGTATTTAATAAAATTAATTAAAGTTTTTAAAATAATATTTTATAATATAAAAGATTTTATATATTAAATTTTAAATTATTTAATTTTAAAAAAATTATATATTATATATTTATAAATTTTAAAAAAATTAATCGTTTAAAATTCGTTTAAAATATTTAAAAAAAAAAAAAAAAAAATTTAATAAATTTAATAAATAACGTTTTAAATTAAAATTAATTATTAATAAATTTTAATTTAATTTAAAATTCGATAATAATTAAATTAATATATTATTTTTTATTTAATTTAATTTAAAATATCATTTATTGAATTTATTAAAATATATTTTTATTTCGTTTCTCGATTAAATAATATTTAATACGATTCGTATTTCGCGAATATATTTTTATTTTCTTTTGTTTTTATACTTATTACGTTTATTTTATACTCGATCGAAAATAGTTATTAATTTAAATTTATTTTAAATTTATTTAACGATTCAAATTTAAAATTAAAAATTTTTAATTTAAGTATTTTATAAATATTTAAAATTGAAATAATTTTTATTAATACGAAAAAAATAATTCGTTTAAAAAAACGTTTTTTTAAAATCGAATAAACGAATAAACTAATAAATTAATAAATTAATAAATTAATTAAAATTTTAAATAAAAACGAATTTTTAATAAAATTTTATATTAAAAAAACTTTTTTTAAAATTTTTATTTTTTATATTGAATTTTTACGATTAATTCAATTAATTTTAAATAATTATTGAAATTATATTGATTAAAAAAATTATTTTAAAAATTATTTTTACGATTTACAATTTTTTAAATTTATATTACGATATTATTAATCGTATTTCTTTAATGTAAATTTTATCGAACGATAAAAACTTTTTAATAAATATAAATTGCAATTTATAATATTTCGTAATTTTTATTTAAATTTCGTAATAATTATTAATTCAAATAAATTGTAATTAAAAATATAAATAATTTAAATATAAATTCAATTTATAAATTAATTATAATAAATTTGTTACATTTATAAATAAGCAAATAAAATCGTAAAATTATTAAAATTTTAATATTTTTAAATTCGATTATATAATAATTTTAATTGTTTAAAATATTTAAAAAAAAAAAAAAATTTAAATTCGTTTAAATTAATTATTTTATAAAAATTAAATATAGTATTTTTTACGTTTATATTTTATATATTTTAATTTAATTTATTTTGTAAAAATTATTATAAAAAATAAAATATATTAAAAAATTATTAAAAATTATTTTTAAATCGTAATATTTTATTTTTAAACTCGAAAATCAAAACGAGTTCTCGATTATTAATAAATAATATAAAGAAATAATCACGAAATTTAAAAGTTTTTTATGAATAAAAATCGTTTTTTTATTTTATTTTACGTCGTATTAAACAATTATAATTAAATTAAAATTATTTAACTAAATTGATTAAATAATAATTTATTTTTTTTAAATATTTTAAATAATTTAAATAATTTTAAACGATTTTTAAATAAAAAATAATTTAATAAAATATAATATTTTTAATAATAAATTTTTAATTAATTTAATTATATTTAAAAAATTAAATTTATTAAATAATAAATTATTAAAAAAAAAAATTATAATATTAATATATTAATTTTATTAAATAATTTAATTAAATATACAAAATATATTAATAAATTTCAATTTAATAATAATAAATTTAATTTTATTAAATATAATTAAATCGATTAAAAATTTATTATTAAAATTATTAAATTAATTTAAATTAAAATATATAAATTTAAAATATTAAAAAAAAAATTTATTAATCGTTTTATTAAAAAATACGTATATTAATAACGTTATTAATAAACTAATAATAATTTAATTGATTATTAACGTTATCGATTATTTTAATTTAATATTAATAATATTAATTTAAAATTTAAAATTTATAAAATTTAAAATTTATAAAATTTATTTAATTTATTATAAATTTTTTAAATAAATTTATCGAGTATATATTAAAATATTAAATTATAAAATCAAAAATTATAAGAATTTTAATATTTTTTATTAAAATTTAAATATAAATTAATAATTGCATTTTATTCGATTAATTATTAAAAATATCGAAATAATAAATAAAATTAAAAATTAAAAATATTAATATTATTTAAAATTTAATCGTAAAATCGATCGATTTAAATAAAATTAATACGCGTAAAAATATCGATTTAATATACGAGTAATTATATTACTCGATATTTAAAAATTAAACGATTTAATTAATTAAATATAATTATATAAAAATTGCATAAAAATCACGTATAATTATTTATAATCGTCGAAAATTTAAAATTTTAATATTTTTATAAATCGAAATTTATTTACTAATTAATTATTAATTAATAATCGGTTTTTTTAATTGGACGCCAAAGATTTAAATATATAATTATTACGTAATACGCGTTATTAATAAATTGTTAATACTATTAATAAACGATTAATATATAATAATTTTTTCTAATAAAAATATTAAAATTCTCGATTATATATATATATTTTTAATATTATAATTAATTATTAAATATTTTATTTTATTCGATTATATATATAAAATATATTATACGTTAATTATTTTATTAAATTTAAATTTTTAAAAATAATACGATTTAAAATATTTTTAAATTAATAAATAAAAATTTTATAAAATAAAATATATATCGAAAATTTTTAAAATTAAAAATATTAAAAAAAAAATCGAAATTTTAATTAAATTTATATTTAAATTTTAATTAAATTTATATTTAAATTTATATTAATATATTTTAATAAAAAATATTAAAAATTTTATATTTCAATTTTAAATCGATATATTTTAATACGCGTTTAATAAAATTAATTAAAATTTTTAAAATAAAATTTTATAATATAAAAAATTTTATATATAAAAATTTAAATAATTTAATTTTAATATATTTAAAATATTTAAAACGTTTAAAAAAATAAATTATAATTTAATTAATTTAATTAAACGATTTTAATTTAATTATAATTTAATAAATTTAATAAATAATATTTTAAATTAAAATTAAATTAAATAAAAAATAATATATTAATTCGATTATTAATAAATTTTCGATTAAATTATAATTTATTAATATAAATTTCATTTTTATTTTTATTTTTATTTTTTTTAAAAAAAATTAATATATTATATTTATAAAAAATAATATTAAAAAAATTAATTATAAAAATTTATATAAAATAAAAAATAATATATTTAAAATATATATATTATTTTAAATTAAAAAATTAAAAAATTTTTTTATTAAATTTATTAAATTAATTTAAATTAAAATAATAAATTTTACGTTTAAAATATTTAAATTAATTAAAATATATAAATTTAAAATATTAATTTTTTAAATAAAAAATATTAAAATTTTTTAATTATATACGTATATTTTTAATATTATAATTAATTATTAAATTTTTTATTTTATTTTATTCGATTATATATATAAAATATATTTTGATTTTATTTTTCAATTAAATAATATTTAATACGATTTGTATTTTATAAATGTATTTTTATTTTATTTTATTTTTTATTACGTTTATTTTATACTCGATTAAAAATAATTATTAATTTAAATTTAATTTAAATTTATTTAATAATTTAAATTTCAAATTAAAAATTTTTAATTTAAACGTTTTATAAATATTTAAAATTGAAATAATTCTTATTAATATAAAAAAAAATTTATTTAAAAAACGTTTTTTTAAAATCGAATAAATTAATAAATCGATAAAAATTTTATATTAAAATTTTATATTAAAAAACATTTTTTAAAATTCTCGTTTTTTATATTAAATTTTTATAATTAATTTAATTGATTATAAATAATAATTAAAATTATATTTATAAAAAAAAATTTTTTTTTTACGATTTATAGTTTTTTAAATTTATATTATAATACTATAAATCGTATTACAAACGTAAATTTTATCAATAAAATTTTTTTGATAAACGTAAATTACAATTTATAATATTTCGTAATTTTAATTTAAATTGCGTAATAATTATTAATTTAAATAAATTATAATTGTTAATATTACTAGAAATATTTATTACTAATAATAAACTAAAAACGAAATAAACAAATAAATTAAATAATTCGTTGATTAATTATAAATTGTAAATCTAATAAACGCGCAAAAGTTGAAAAATATAATCTCAACTCTAGCGCAAGCGGCGCTAGTCCCGATCTGGCCTAGTGCCGCACGTGACTACTAAACTAATATTGTACTTACAATAATTAAAAATATAAATAATTTAAATATAAATTTAATTTATAATTTAATTATAACAAATTTATTAAATTAATAAATAAATAAATAAAATTATAAAAATTTTAAAATTTAAAATTTTTTGAATTCGATTATATATTTAAAATATATTAAAAAAAAATTTCGAGCGTTTTAAATTAATTATTTTCGATCGAAATTAAATATAATAATTTTTATTTTTATATTTTATAAATTTTAATTTAATTAATCTTTTTAAATTTAATTTAATATATTTTATTAAAATAATTATAAAATATAAAAAAATTAAAAAAAATTAAAATCTATTTTTAAATCGTAATATTTTATTTTTAAACTCGAAAATCGAAATAAGTTTTTAATTATTAATAAACGACGTAAAAATATAACGAGTAAAAATCGTTTTTATTTTTTTTATTTTATATTATATTAAATTTAAATTTTTAAAAATAATACGATTTAAATTATATTTAAAATTTAATATAAAAATTTTTAAATTTTTAAATTTTAAATATAATTATATTAATTAAATTAAATTTAAATTATATTAATATATTTTATTAAAAAATATTAAAAAAATTTATATTTAAATTTTATAATAATATATTTTAATATACGTTTAATAAAATTAATTAAAATTTTATAATATAAAATTTTTTATATATATAATTTTAAATTTATTAAATATTTTATATTTATAAATTTTAATATATTTAAAACGTTTAAAATTCGTTTAAAAAATTTAAAATTTTTAATTAAATAATTTTAATTTAATTATAATTTAATAAATTCGATAAATAATATTTAAATTAAAATTAATTAAATAAAAAAATAATACGTCGATTTTATTATTATTAAATTTTCGATTAAATTAAAATTTATCAATATAATAATAATTATTAATTAAAACTCGATATAATTATAAATTTAAATTATTTATAATTATTTATAATATATATTTCAAAATTAAATAAATTATTTTAAATATAATATAAATCGAATTTTAATATTTTTATAATTATATAAAAATATTATTAATAAATAAAAAAAAATATATAAAAATTATAAAAATATTAATTAAATATTTATTATTAAATTCGAATAATAATATTAATATTAATTAATAATGAATTTTATAATTAATTATAAATTAATTAAATATTATTAAATTATAAAAAAAATTTTTTTAATAAAAATAAAAATTTATTATTTTATTATTTTTTAAAAATTCGAATAAATTTTTATTAATTATATTTATATTTTATAATTTTAAATTTAATCGATTTTAATATATTAATAATATTATTTTACGATTAATTAAAAACTTTTATAAATTATAATTTTTATTTTTATTTTAAAAAAAATTCATTTAACGATTTATTAAACGAATTAATAATAAACGAATTTTTTATTTTTTTTATTCGACGTATATTTTATTTTATAAATTTTATAAAAATATTTTTACGAATAATTATAAAAAAAATTTATTTTATTAATTTATTTTTATTTTAAATTAAAAATTTTTAATTTTTAATTTAAATATTTTATAAAAATTTAAAATTAAAATAATAATTATTTTAAACGATTAATTTATTTATTATATTATTATAAAAACTATATATTTAATTTATTATTATAATAATTCGATAAAATTTAATATTTATATTGAAAAATTAATATTCGTTTAAAAAAAATTTAAAAATTATATTAAATAATAAAATATAATTTAAATTAATATATTTTTAAATATTATAATATTTTATATCGTTTTAATAATTATATTTAATATATAAATAAAATAAAAATTAAATTTAATAAATTTAAAATTATTTTAATTATATAAAAATACGAGTTTTATTTACGTTCGTTTTTATTATTTTTTATCGTTTAACGATTTTACGCAAACTTCGAAATAATTTAAAACAATTACAAAGATCGTAATTTTAATTCGTTTTATTGAAAACTTTATTTGCGACGCGTAATTTTTTATATAATTTAATTTATTAAAGAATAAAATGTAAATAATTTAATTCTCGAATCGATTCGATTATATACGTAATACGATCACAATACGATTATTAATTTTTTAAAACTCGAATTATATACGTAATACGATTATTAATTTAAAAATTAAATAATAAATTAAATAAAATAAAAAAATACGTTTATTAATTTAATTTTTCATTAAATAAAATAATATATAATTATAATATATTTATTTTTTTAATAAATTTTAAAAAAAAAAATTTATAATTATATTTAAATTTATAAAATATTTATATAATATTAATATAAAAAAAATTTATTTTATTAATTTTATTAATTAAATCTTTTTATAATTTTTAAAAAAAAAATTTATAAAATTTTTTAATTTATATAATTTTTTAAATATTTTATAATATTTAATTAATAATTATATTTTTATATTTAATAATTTTATAAATATATTTAAATAAATTAAATAAATTAAAAACAATTTTATAATTTCATTTTTTTTATATTAAAAAATAATATTTAAAATATATATATATTTAATATTATAATTTAAATTTATTTTTATTATATTTTTATATATTTTATAATAATTTATATAATATATTTTAAAAATTTATTTTAATAAATTTAAAAATACTTAAAATTTTTTATTTATTATTATTATTATTATTATTATTATTATTATTATTATTATTATTATTATTATTATTATTATTATTTATTTATTTATTTATTTATTTATTTATTTATTTATTTATTTATTTATTTATTTATTTATTTATTTATTTATTTATTATTATTACATTTTTTTTAAAAAAAAATTAATAATAAAAAATAATTAAATCGTTTTAAAATTTAATTAATTATTCGTATTATAATAATTATTATTCGAATTTATAAAAAAAAATTTATTTAAATACAATTAATTAATTTTATAATTTTATTAAAAAAATTATAATCGATTTTTGAAATTTTAAATTAATTTTTAAAATTTTAATTCGTATATCGATATAATTAATATAATTAAAATTATAAAAAAAAAAATTTATTATAAAAACGTATTTAAATTAAAAAAATAATTATTAATTTTAATATTTAAATAATTTTATAATCGTTATTTTTATTAAATACAATTATATTTTATTAATTTATATAATAATAAATTAATAAAAATATTTAAAAATTAAAAATTAAAAATATTTAATTAAATTTAAATTTATTTATAAATTTTATTTAATTTAAATTAATTATAATTATAAAATTTTAAAATTTTTTATTTATAATTAAAATAATTTGTATTATGTAAATAACGAATAATTTGAAAAAAAAAAAAATAATATTAATTTTTAAAACGAATTATTAATTAAAAAATAATTATAAAAAATTTATTTTATTAATAAAATTTTAATATTATTAAATAAAAAGTAAATTCTAAAAGATTCAATGCTATGTAATTGGCTAAAAGCCCCCTGTAAAGTCCCCTTGGACAGGTGATATAAACTGGCTCTACCTTGGTTATTTCAAAGGAGAAGGAGAGTAGACTAAAATAACCGGTGACGCTGGCGATCGGTTGGCAGCTCATTGGCTCGCTAATAGCGCTCTTTGGAGCAGCATTTTTCGTCTGCTTACTTGAGGAGTTGGTTGACTCGGAGTAGAAGAACGGTATTAGTGTCAGTAAGTAAAGGAGAATAGAATAGCAGGTCGCCATCGCATCGCTCTCAGCCTCAGCCTCATCTCATGTTCAGCTCTAAAAGTAATGTCAGCGTGGGGCGCGGGATCGCCCGCCCCCAAAATTGCAGTCCTCGCTCCTCGCTCACAGTAGACCTCCAACTTTGTACAGAACCAGCAAGCCTCACCTAAATCTTTCTATCATAAATCTAGCCTACGATGGCTCCACCGGACATCTCTCTCGCCGATGTCGCCAATGCTGTAACACCAAGAACCGTAGCTTGCGCCGTTCTCCTGGGCTCCGTGGTTTGTCTCGCAAACATGTATTTTGGTTTGCAGGCTGGTATGGTGAACTCAATGCCCATGCAGAGCGCGCTGCTTGGCTTTGCCTTCTTTCGAAGCATACAACATCATCTCTCCAGACCGTTGTCGCCGAGCGAGACAACTCTCATCGAAATCATTGCCGGATCCTTAGGGCTGGCACCATTTACATCTGGCTTCACATCATTTATTCCCGCCTTGGAGTTCCTGGCAACTCCAGAAGAGAACGGACCGACGAGGTTCAGCTTCGTGCAGCTTCTTCTCTGGTCCATCGCGACTTGCGGGCTGGGTATCATCACAGGAGCTCCCTTCAGGAAACTTTTTTTTCTGCGCGAGCGGCTTCGTTATCCCTCTGCAACTGCTACTGGCATACTGATTGGCATTTTGTTTGGGAAAGAAGAAATTATTGCCCGCGGAAATCTGTCAAAGGATGTTGCTTCACGATCAGAGCCATCAGGGCCCAACCCAGATCGTGAGTCTCCCATGGAGACAGAGCCCGTCAACGAAGTTGGTCCAGCAGACACAGGCTTGCCCTCGGACGAGTCAACTACAGACATCTCCCAAGACGACAACGGGCCTGCCATCAATGTTCTACTGCTTTCCTTGGCTGGATCCTCGGCTTTTGTACGTTGCTGTAATCAGAATTTTCAGACAGACAGCAGTACTTACGAAGTGGCAGAGTTTGGTCTCTTACTTCTTGCCGATACTGCGGCGAGTTCCCTTGTTCGGTCTCACTGCTGCCAATGAATGGCTTTGGGCATTCGATTTGTCCCCAGCGTACATCGGCTACGGCATAATCATCGGCCCAAGCGTTAGTGCGTACATTGTCCTAGGGGCCGTTATAGGCTGGGGAATTCTGTCTCCAGTGGCAAAGCGCAATGGATGGGCTCCTGGCCCAGTAGATGATTGGGATACTGGTTCACGGGGTTGGATCCTCTGGGTTGGGATGGGACTTATCCTTGGCGACACTCTCATAGGGCTCGGCTGGATCATCTTGAGGCCTCTGATTCTTGGTCATGGCGCACACTCGATACGCGTCTACACCCACAGGAAAAACTTCTTCATCACGAGTCAATAGAACAAGTTCCCTTGTTACACGGTAACGTGGATCTATTGCGGGCAAATTGGAGGGCCGATGACGGCGCAGCGGACAACGACTGGCCAAGTACCTCTTTTGCCACGACTGCCTTGGTGCTTTGGATCGGCTTTGTTCTGCTGGTTTTGTACTTGGTTTCTTTACTAGTGGCATTCGAACAGCTTGTTCCAGCTTCTGCTACATTTTTATCTGTTATGCTTATTCCTCTTGCCGGTTTCGTTTCGATGCATTCTCTCGGAGAGACTGACAATGGTGCTGCGCTTGCAATCGGTACGTTGATATCACTCTCAGTCAAAATATCGTAGTGACTTACGATTGTCGGTGTATGAAGACTAGCTCAGCTTATGATTACACTCGTAATTCCGTCATCAAGTCAGAAGTATACCTCAGCGAATCTCCTCCTCGGCGGCGCCGTCGAATCAAGCGCCTCGCAAGCCTCACAGCATATGGGTGGCTTAAAGACAGCCTATATGACCAATACCGCTCCAAGGGCAGTACTTTTTGGTCAGATGATTGGGTCATATGTCGGAGCTCTCATTGCAACCGTTCTCTACAAACTTTACTCGTCCTCTAGAAAGATACCCAGCGAAGATTTCACTGTACCGGATGCGCACCTATACCTTGTGGCTTCTCGCTTCATTCGCCGACAAGGACTACCTTCTGGGGCCATGAGCTTTGCCTTGGCAGCTTTCATGCTTGGTGCAGTTTTCAGCACGCTCAGAATTCTGGGAGCCAAACATTGGTGGCGAGACTTTATTCCCTCTGGTGTAGCAATGGCGATAAATGTAAGTCATGAATCCACCCTGTGGCTCACTATCATATCATAGATGCAAACCGTTAGACTGACTTGATCAAGGTATGTATGTTGTCCCGGCTATAACACTTCCTCGCGCGCTCGGTGCCCTGATTCTGGTTGCGGGACGGGGTTGTTTTGGCATGGAGGATTTCACCTTGATTTGTTCCGCAACAGGTCTGATCTTTGGGCAAGGTCTGTTTAGTCTTGTGGCTCTGTTATTTGATGCACTACATCTACCAACCTTTGGGGCTTCGTAAGGATTAAAGGATAGACTTTGGGAGACGCGACTGTGGCCTGGCATACAAGCAGAATCAATACAATCGATCAGACACTTCTTTGTCACTGTAATTGAGAAAACTCGGAATGATGTCTCAACCACTGTTTCCTGTTGGCCTTTCACCATGACACTCCGCGTTGAAAATGGGACTATATTCCATTCTGCGCTTGCTGTATTCTAAGCCAATAAGCTTGCAACACATGCTGTCCGATAGAACCAAACCCGATATGGATGGAAAGTCCACCTGTTTGTGCCTTGTATAACCTGCTGATCAGTCGTTGCACACCTTGCTCAACCTTCACCGCGTTATTAATATGCGTACTCTCCCCCAACACTCACCGTTTTAAAATCCTATTTCTACGTGGTACAATTTGAAGAGGTCAGCCTCTTTGCTCACAAGTCACTTCAAACGTTCCCAGACCGCCACCGTTTCCGCACTCTCCCTGTCTAAGATGATGCTTGAAGATGCTAAAGTAGTTGGTGGCAAGAAGAACTTCTGGATTTATTCGGACCGTGCTGGGTTTGATCTCACCCATCCTCCTACACCAAACTCACCTCCTTTGTACCCGCGTATACCACTGGTGACAAGAGCGCAAAGCGTTACGATCGATCCTGCGAAGACAGCTCTTATCGTATCGGATATGCAGAATTACTTCTTATCCCCTCTTCTTGGCCGTCCTTCCAATAGTGTAGGCTTGAAAATTGTCGACATGCTTCTGAAAACCGTCATTCCGGCTTGTCGGAAGGCCAATATACCTACTGTGTGGCTTGGTTGGGGCTTAACCGAACAAGATGTTGAAGAGATGCCGCCAAGCATTGTACGAGGATATGAGTTCGGCCTCGATCATAATTTTGTTGGGGAACCCAGGAATTTGGGGGCATTGGGAGAGGATATGGGGCAGCTGAAACTCGACGACGGCACCGTGATTGAGGCTGGAAGGGTCATGATGCGTGATCAATGGAATACCAAATTCTACCCCAGCCTCGAGGAGGTTGCGGAGCCGCAGGATATCTGGATCTACAAAAACCGCTTGTCCGGTTTCTGGGGAGACACGGGAGTAGAGGAAGCTTTGAATAGTCGTGGGATCAGGACATTGTTCTTTAGCGGAGAAAACACAGACCAATGTGTTGCGGGAAGTATGCAAGATGCTTACACGAAAGGCTGGGATTGTCTCATGTTGAGTGATGGATGTGGAACAACGAGTCCGGAGTTTGCAACGCAATGCATCGAGTACAACTGCAAAAATGGGTGGGGCTTTGTGTTAACTTGTCAGCAATTTGCTGATGGTGTCAACAACATCCAAAATGCACTTGATGCTGAGAAGTAAAAGTCTTGTTCAATGGCCAAGTATGGTGCTCTGATACGACTGAAACTTAGGGCGAGTGGGTTTTCAATTGGATTTCATCAGTAATTGGTATACTTGCAAGCAGAGATGACTGGGGGTTAGATCAGACTGGAAACATAAGTAATTTTTGGGAGATCCACTGGTTTTCTACTATTGCTATCTAATCTCTTTCAGCAAAACGTTTTTGTCCCTCTTTGAAATTGTAATCAGAAAAGCAAAATTAGCCTATCAATTGCATCGCACCATTGAAAGGTATTACCTATCTCCTCTATCACGGCTGGGCCTTACGCTCATTTATTTTTAATTCAATTTCTGATAATACCTTTTCAAGTCAAAGGCCTCTGCCAGATAAGTGAAAAGTGGGTAACTCGAGTCAAAACCAAAATCCCCTACCAAATATTGGTACCAACGAACAAATCAAGCAAATGAAAGTGTTTTATTCATTGACAGGAAGCTACGCTATCCTGTGAGAGCTGCTCTGTAGCTTTCCACCACTTGAACTTGAGCATTAAGATCAGCTCTACAGCTTCAGAGTCATGTGTTTCATCCATGGCTGGAGCAGGTGATGTTTTGGATAGTTTTCCCTGAGGAGCTTTTCCATACTTGTTACGCAAATGCAAGAGATAATGGAATGCTAGATAAGGGCTACACTCATAGCTTGTCAGCCTCAAAACTCTCAAAACTCTTTTCACTCTTCGCGCTAGCATTTCTAGACACACACGGTCTACACTACACCTGGAGCCATCACTCTAGGGACACTTGCGTTAGCTCTTCCCTTTTCTTTCTACCTGCAACAGCATAGAACACTCATGGGAGTCTAGAGCCTGCAGGAGCTCAGAGTTCTGATTTCTGCTACAAGCTTTAAGACTGCACTAAAATGCTGGGAATCAAACGTGAATACAAGAAACCCAATAACCAAATAACCAAAAGACCAAAAGCGTTTGACAACAGCTCAAACCCCACACCCCAATACTAAGCAAAAGGACATGCATTCTCTATGGAAACCAGGAATACTCTCAATTTTCTCAACTTACTCATCCTCTCTCAACTCTCTTTTATCGTCCTTTTCTCCTTCTTGTATTTCCATTAAAACTCTCAATTATACTCTCCTCTATATAAAATTTTCAAGTATTTAAATAAACGAATTTTTTTATATTATTATATTATTTTTAAATTTAAATTTTATAATAAAATGTAATTTAAATAATTATTATATAATATAATTTAAAACATTTATAATAAAAAATTTATCGATTTTATAATAAAAATCGATTTAATTTTTTTTTAATTATTATTTAAAATCGAATATAATAATATAAATTACGTATATAAATAAACGAGATTTTAATTTAAAAAATAAAATATAATATTAAAAAAATTATTTTTAAAATTCGTTGTAAATACGAATTAAAAATATTATTAAAAAAATTTCGATTATTTAAAAATAAATTTTAAATTAATTTATAATTAATTAAATTTGTTTTTTTATTAATAATAAAAAAATTTACAAAAAGAAAAATAAATTTAAAAATAAGAAAATTTAATTAATAAATAATTAAAAACTACGAATAATTATTTCAATATTTCAATATAATTTATATATTATAAAATTGAAAATATTCGTAAAATTTAAAATTTAAATTTTTTTTTTTTAAAAAATTAATATTTATAAATAAAAAAATTTATTATTATTATTTATAATTAATATTAAATTGTAAATTTTATTAAAAATATTAATAAAAATATTAAACGTATTTTAAATAATATTTTTAAAATAATAAAATTATTAATAAAAATTTTATTAAATAAAATAATATTAAAATTACGATTATTTGAATTAAAATATTTTTTTTTTATAAAAAATATAATCGAAAAATATAAAACGTAATATTTTAACGATTTTATTTTATTTTTATTTTTATTTAAATTTAATTAATTAAATTTATTAATAAATTTATTATTTTTATTTAAATTTAATTAATTAAATTTATTAATAAATTTATTATTTTTAATTTTTATATATTTTAAAATTTAACGAATTTTAAAATTTAACGAATTTTAATATTATATATTTTTATTACGTTTTATATATTTAAAAAAAATTAATTATTTTTATATTAAATATATAAAAAAAAAATTATTAATCGAATTATATTTTATAATTATTTATATTTTATTTTAATAAATTATATAATCGTAATTTATATATTTATTTATTTTAATATATTATTTTAAATCGTTTAAAAAAAATAATAATATTAATAAATAAAAATATTTTTATTATTTTTTAATATTTTATTAATAAAATTCGATTTATTAACAAGTATTAATTATTAATTATTTTAAAATATATAATAAAACGAAATTTTATTTTTTTTACAAATTATTATAATAAATAATAAATTTACGTTTTTAAAAACAATAATTAATATATTAATCGATTTTAATATTATATATATATATATTTTTCGTTGTTAAAATCGAATTAATTTTTATAATAATAAAATTAATAAATTATGTATTATTCGAATTAAATTTCGAATATAAAATAATTTTTTTTTAATTTTTATTATATATTTAATAATATATTTTTTAAAATTAAAATTTTAATTATTTAAAAACGAATTAAATTTTTTTTAAAAAAAATGTTAATAATTAATTATATTATAATTTTTTTATTAATTATATAAAACGAAAAATAATTATTCGATTTTTTAATAAAATTAATTTTTTTTTAATTTTTTTAAAATAATTTATTTTTATTTTTATTTTTTTATATAAAAATATTTATTATAAATAAATTAATATTAATATTAAATAAATTCGAAATTTAATATAAATAAATATTATTTATATAATCGAAATAAAAAATTGTATTTTATTATAAAAAATTTATTAAATATAATATATATAATATTATATTTAATTAAATAATTAAATATAATAATTTTTTTTTCAAAAAAAAATTTATTAATTTAAATAAAAATATTAAAAAAATTTATTTTATTATATTTTTTAAAAAAAATATTAAATTTTTTTAAAAATTTATTATAATTATTATAATTTTATATTTAATTATAAAAAAAAATTTTACGTTATAAATAAAAATCGTTATTAAATTTATTATAAAAATTTTTAAAATTTTTTTATTATATTATAAATTAAATATATTATTAATAAAAAAAATTTATATAAAATAACGTATAATAAATTTTTTTAAATTTTTAAAAACGTATAAAAAAATTATAAATCGTTAAAAACGAATTAAAATTTTTTTTTTTTCGATTTTAAATAATATAATTATTTTTATAAATTTTTAAAATTAAAAATTTTTTTTTTATTAAAAATATTAATTATATAATTTATAAATATATTTTTTAATATATTTTTAATATATTTTAAAAAATTTAATAATAATTCGATTTATATTTAATAATATAATAAATTTTTGAATTAAAATCTTTTTTATTTTTTTTAAAAAAATTATAAAATTTTATAAAAAATATTTAAATTTATTTTAATTTTATAATAAAATATTTAAACGTTTAATTCGAATATATTATATTAAACATTAAAATTGTTTTCAATTAAATATTTATTTATTAATTATAAATAAAAAATATAATTAATTATTAATAAACGTTAATAATAATATATTTATTAATATTTATTTATAATAAATTTTAATTTTTTATTTAGTATTATTATTATATATTTAAATCGATATTTTTTTTTTAATTTATATTATTATATAAAAAAATTTAATTCAATATAATTTTTTTATTTTTATAAATTATAATTTTATTTTTAATACGTTTTTTTATCTAAAAAAATAATCGTAATATTAATTATTAAATTTTATATTTAAAATTAAAATTAATTTTCAAATATTAAAATATTAAATATTTCGTTTATAATATTAATATTTTTAAAAATTTTATTTTCGTATTAATAAATAATATCGAATTATTTTTTAATGAATTTTATAATTTTTTTATTTTTTTATTTAAAAATAATAAAATTATTATTATATTCGACGATAATAAATTTAAATATTTTATTAATATTAAAAAATCTCAAAAAAATTCGAAATAAAAAAATTTAAAATTTTTTATTAATTATAAAATTCGTTTTATATTTAAATTATTAATAATTAATTGATTATTTTTTAATTTAAATAATAAAATTTTATATATTTGTTATTATTTTTATTAATAAATAATATATTATATTAAATAGTAATTTTATATAAAAAAAAATTTAAATTTAAAAATTTTTTTATTATTATATTAAATTTTTTCGAAAAAAAAACTTTTTATATATATACGTTTAAATTAATTAATTAATTTTATATATAATTTATTATATAATTATTTTCAATATTTTTATTTAAAATTAATTATAAAATATAAAAACGAAAAATTTTTTATTAAATTTATTTTTAATTTTTATTAAAAAAAAATTATTTTTATAATTTTTTTATAATTTTTTATTTTTTTTAAAAAAATTATTTTTATAATTTAAATTATATATATTTTTTTTATAATCGATATAATAATTTTAATAGTAATATTAAATTAAATCGTAATAAATATTTCGAATTATTTATAAAAAATAAAAAAATATTCGAATTATTAATAATCGAAAATTTTTTAATAAAATTTTAATATTCGATTATATTTTTTTTATTAAAAAATTTATAATTCGCGTTTTTCGTAATAATATTAATATTTTTTATTAATTTTATTATTTCGATTAAATTTATTTTAATTTTTAATTATAATAAAATAAAAAAATTTAAAAAAATTTAAAAAATTAAAAATATCGATTAAAATTATATAATCGAATTATTATAATCGATAAATTTTTTTTTTTTTATCGATAAACAATACTCGAAATTTTTTTTCTTAAATTGTAATAATATTAATAATAAAATATCGAATTTTCGAAATTTTTTAAAAATTTATAATTAATTAATTTAATTTTTAAAATAAAAAATATTTTATAATTATTTGAAATTTTTATTAAAATATATATCGTTCGAGTTTTTTTTTAAAATAATTAATAATATTTCGAGTATTTTAAATAAAATTAATAAATTTTTATTATATATTAATAAATAAATCGAAAATATTAATTTTAATAATTTTAAAATATTTTATAAAAATATTATAATTATAAATTATAAATTTAATTTTTTTTATTAATTTTTACATAAATAATTATTTAAATATATTATAATATTTTTTTTTAATAATTTTTATTTTTAATATAAAATATATTAATTTTTATTACGTTTATAAATTTCGATTTTTTAATTTTTTTTATTATTTTGCGATTTAAAAATTTAATTTAAAAATTATTTAAAATAATAATAATAATAATAATATATAAATTAATTTAATAAAATTTTTTATATAATTTAATTATTATTTTATAAATGTATAATAAAATTTATTTATTTTTTTAATTTGTATTTTTAATATAAAAACAAATTTATTATAAATATTTAAATTTATATTAAATTATATTTCGATCGAAAAATTTTTTTTTATTAAAAATTATATAATATTAAAATTTTTTTAAAAATATTAAAACGATAAATCGATTATTATTTTAACGAGTAATTTATTAATTTAAAATACTTTTTTTATATTAATTATAATTCGAAAAAAAAAGTTTAAAATTTTTTAAAATTTTTTAAATAAAAATTTAAAAAAATATTAATAAATTATTTATTTATAAATATATATTAAAATTCGATTTATTTAAATATTATTATTTCGTTTATTTTTTTTTTTTTCGAATATTAATATATTTTATTCGAACGTAAAATTAATAATTGGCCGTCCGCCTTAAAAACTAATGTCAACTTTTATTAAGTCACGCGTTATTCACGTGGCACGAGTCATCTCACCTATGGGCGAAAAACACCAAATTTAACCAACCTTCCTATGTATTTTTCCAAAATTTCTGAAATCCAGCATTTCACTCAAAACCTCGCATTTGAGCTTGCGGAATTATACATCGAAGCCTCTTAAACATTCCTTTGAGCATAAGCACTCTGCGGAATTGCAATACGGTCCTTTAAGTCTGTTCTCGAGAAAAAAGGTTCATCGACCAGCAAACGGTGCTTTGCACCGTCCGAGACTCACTCTTTACTACTTCTACCGACATCGAACGAAAAAAAAGAGCCAAAGCCACAAGAACACGATCGTAGAAACACAGCTTGGAACAGTGCTCTATGCATGACCAAGTACTGAGAGAACGGCTCTCTGTGTGTCACCTAATACCGGCTTTGCGAGAAAGCGATCACTATATGAATCTTCTTATTCTACCTTATGAACGGACGTTCATTTCGATAACTAGAATAAGGGGACTCGAGAATACCCTGAGAATGTCCTGCTTTGTCAGGCATTCTCTCAGACACGTTACTCGAGTGATTCACCGAGCATCGAGCGACAATACAACCAATGAAAAGGGGGGAGAGGGTTCTGAGGGGCAGGGGCCCGCAGGGGGACCGTCCACTAATGTGAGTCTTAGTAACGGTCAGAAGCTGCGGTAGTTACCGACATTGCTAAAGCGATTACTTAGATAGGAAACCCTGAGTGTTCTCGGAATCGAGGGGAGGTTCTCTCGTCAATAGTGCAAACCCCCTTTTTATCGAGACAACTCTGGGCCGTGGGTTCAAACAAACACCAAATCCGACTGACTATCGACAACATTTTCGACTTTGAAGTCGAGGTCGGGGAGAGAAGACAACATGGACTCAACTCTGGAATAAGTGCTAAGAGGAAGACTAGCAGAAAGAGTGAGCGTAAGCACCAGTTTGTTGGCAGTGACTCTAAATGTGAATTTCATATGAGTGTAGAAAAGACGACGGCGTCAGTTTACACGTTAAGAACAAGAAATACTCTCAAAGAGAGGTTTTACTTTTTTTTTTTTTCTCTCGAAGAATCTTCTAACAACGGTAAGATCTCGTTTGCAAACTTAGTTCGAGTTGGGATGACTTGGAAGAGTTTTTAAGAACAAAATGTATGTAGTTGAGAGACCGATACAGATAGAGTAGAGTCCTCGAGCTCACTTTCCCTTCGAGGGGTCCCATCGAGCTCGTCGGCTCCACTAAGTCCCATGGCCTGACGACCGCCAGTGGACTATAAATCAACATCACATCACATCACACCAAATTTAATCGAGGTGCCCAAATGCAGCGATTTGATTGGTCTGTTAAGAAATGTCGCGGCACGTGATGAACATCGAAACTTCAATTATATTGAGTCTATAACTACAATATATTAATTAATTCAAATTGCATACAATTGGTAAATAAGTTGAAACTAAATTAAATACCGCCAGATTCCAAGCTTCAAGCGATTCTATTAATCCGTTGTTGCGCAAATCAATAGAATATAGTCGCACTCAGCAAAAATGGCGACCGCAAAACTCTCAAGTGCGCTGCTGCCTTAGGCATTGAAATGCTGGCACACCAAAATCCTACTCTTATTAATTCTATAGCTGCGCAGCATTTAAGGGGAGTCCTAGGGGGTCTCCCCCTAGTAAATATAATCGTAATAACTATTTATGATCAATAGAATCAATTGTAGCAATTCAATATAAGAAACGGAGGTCCTAGAGAGTATCCCGCTGGTGTAAAGCTAGTAAGTGCGTTTCTGCCTTAGGCACTAAGGAGCTTATCAGCTTATCGGCTTCACCGCCCGGCAGAATCTCAAACTACTACTTCTCAATAACTATGCCAATTTCAAATGCTAATAAAACGCTCAAATTAAGAGCTTTTAACTTGAAACTTGAAACTTGAAATAAGAGTATATTACTAAAGTCGAACACTTTGTAGTTCCTCGCAGGGGCGCCCTTGCGAGGCCTGCGGAGCAAAATGTGCGTCGAGTGTCGAAAAAAAAGGCCCGTCCGCTGATTGGCTCGCTTGCGAGTCGGCGGACGGACTTTTTCTTTCGGCACGAGAGAAACCAATTTTTTTTAAATATTATAATAAATAATAATAATTATTTATTTTTAATAAAATGTTTTTATTAAGAATTTATTTAATTATATTATTTTTTTAATAATTTAAATTTCGATTATAAATTCGAATTCGTAAAACGAAAAAATAATTATAATTTATTTTTTAAAAAATTAATTAATTTTTTTAAGATTTATTTTAATAATAAATAAATTATTAATATAAATAATAATAATAATATTTTATTTATAAAAAATATTAATATTAATATTTAACGATTTAAAATTTATTTAAATTAAAAATTCGAAAAAAATATTATATTAAATTTTTAATATTTATTTTAAATTATATAATATATAATTAAATTGATATACGGGATTAAATTTATTATTTAATTCGATTAATTATTTTATATAAATAGTTTTTTTAATTTTATTATATAAAAACGTAATTTTAATATTTATTTAATTAATTTTTTAATTTAAAATAATTATTATTATAAAAATTTTAATAAAATCGATTTTTATTAATTATTATAAATAATTTATTTAATTTTATAACGAATAATTTAATTATTTAAATTGTATTTATATTTATAAATTTATTTATCGAATAATATTTATTAATTTATCGATTTTTTAATTAAAATTTAAATATTATTATTTTTTCAAAATAAAATTTTTTTTATTATTTTTATTTATTTATTAATATTTAAATTTATTATAATTTTTTTATAATATTAAAATTCGAATAATTTAAAAAAAAAATTTAATTAAAAAATAAAAAATTTTATTAAATTTAATATTATTCGAAAAAAAATTTATTTTTTATAATAATAAATTTTAAAATTTTATAATTATAAATATTTAAATTTTTATATAAAATTTTAAATTAAAATATTTAAAAATAATTAATTTATTTAAAATTAAAAAAAAAATTATAATAATTTAATAATAAATTTTTTTTATTTTTATATAAATTAAAATTTATATATTTTTAATTAAATAATATTTAATATTATAATTAAATCGTTATTATTATTTAAAAAAAATTTAAATTTATAAACGTTTTTATAATATATTAAAAATAATAAAAATAAAACATTTTATATTAAAAAGTTTTTAAAAAAAAAATTTATAATTTAATTTTTTAAATTTTTATTTTATTTAATTTATTATTATATAATTATATTTCAAAATTAATAATATATAAATAATTAATAAAAAATTTATAAAAATTTATTATTTCGAAAAAAAATTATATTAATTATATTATAAAATTACTATATATAAAAATAATTTATAATTTAAAATAATTTAAATTATTATTTTAATTAAATATTAAAAAATTTAATTATTATTTCGATAATTATTTATAATATAATTTTAATACTTTTTATTATATTATTTATTTATAAATTATATAAAATAATTAATTTAAAATAAATTTTTATTTTAATAAAATAAATTTTTTAAATTTTTTTTTTATAATATATATTTCGATTTTTTTAATTTTATTATAATAAAAATAAATAAAATATTTAAATTTGTTTTTTATTATTTTAAAAAAATTAATTATATTTATATAAATCAATTCGTTAATATATTATTTTAAATTAATATAATTTTTATAAAAAAAACTTTTTTATTTGTTTTTTAAATATATTTTATAAATATATAATATAAATTTTTTTTTTAAATTTATATTTTATATTATATTTTTTAATTTAATTAATTTTTTTTTAAAAATATTCGAATTTCTCGTATTAAATAATATATATATATTTTTATTATAAATATAATTAAAATTCGATATTAATTTAATTTTTTTTTTTAATAATTATAATAATAAAAATAATAAATATTTTATTTTTAATTATTAAAATTATATTATTATTATCGAGTTTTATTTTAATATTCGTTTGAATATAATTTAAATAAAATACAAAATTAATTTCGAGTTTTAAATAATAAATAATATTATATATATAAAATTAATTCGTTTTTTCAAATAAAATTTTAATTAATAAAATAATAATATTTTTATCGCGTAATTTTAAATTATATTTATTGATTTTTATAATTATATCGATTTTTTATTATTAAACGATTATATTAATTCGAATAATTTTTATTTATAAAATATATATTATATATATTTATTATTAAAAATAAATATATTAATAAATATATTTTTAATTTGTGAAATAAAAACGTTTTAAATTTCAATAAAAATTATAAAAATATTAAATATAAAAAAAAAAAATTAATATTAAAATATAATAATTAAATAATTAAAAAAAATATAAAAATAATTTAAAAATCGAAAAATAAAATATAAATATTAAAAATATATATTTTATAAATAATAAAAAAATATTATTAATTTTTTTTAAAAATAATAATAAATTCGATTATTAATCGTTAATTTATATAATAAAATAAAATAATTTTAATATATTCATTTTATTTATAAAAAAATTAATCGAAAAATTTATAATTATTATTCGTTTAATTTTATTTTATAAATAAATTAAAAATTAATATAATTATAAATTTATTAAACGTTGTTTTTATTTTTATTTTATCAATATAATTATTATTTAAAATTTAATTTAATTTAAAATTATTATATATTAAAAAAAATTATAAAAATAAAAAATTATTATTTAAAATAAAAAAAAATAAACGTTTTTAAAAAAAAATTTATTATTTAATCGAATAAAAAAAATTATTATATTTAATAATATTTTTAATATTATTAAAATATATAATAAAAAAATATTTTAAAAATAATAAAATATTATTATATTTTAAAATTAAAATCGATTATTTAATTTTATTAATAAAAATTTAATATTATTTTTTTTAAATTATTAATTATAAAATAAATTTTTTTTTCGCGAAATATAATATAATAATATTAAATTTATAATTTTTTTTTATTTAAATATTTTTCGATTATAATTAATTTTATAAATATATTATTAATTTTTTAATATTAATTAATTTAATTAAAATCGTTAAAATTTAATATAATAATAAAAATAAAAATAAAAATAAAAATTTTAAATTTATAATTATTATATAATATTATTTAATTTATATTTATCGTATAAAAATTATAAATATTTATACGAATTTTAATAGTAATTTTAATATATTTTTAATAAAATTCGTATATTTCGAAATTGTTTTTATTAAAAAATAAAGTTTTTATTTATAATTTAAATATTAATAAAAATAAAAAAAATTATAAATTTTTTTTGAAATTAAATAAAAAATTAAATATAAAATAATCGAAATTAAAATTATAATTCAAAATAAAATTAAAAAAAATAATCGAAATATTAATTAAAATTTATATATAATAATAAAATAAATTTATTTTAAAAAATAAAAAAATATTATTAATAAAACGAATAATTTTTCATATTTTAATATTTTTTAAAAAATTGAATAAAATATTTATAAAAAACGTTTATTTTAAAATAATTTTAAATTTTTAAAATATTAATTTGATTATTAAAATTTAATATATCGCGATAATATTTAAATAAAATATTAAAACGTGCGATTTAAAAAACTTTATATTCGATTATTAATTTTAATAAAAAATCGACGATTAAAAACTATTTAAAATATTTTAAACGATTTTTCAAAACGTAAAAAAAATTAAAATTTTTATTTTATTTATTTCAAATTAAAAATCGAATATTTTAATTTATAATATTATTTAAATTGTTTTTAAATTGAAAATCTTAAAAAATAATTAAAATTAAAAACGTTATTTATTATTTTTTTTTTGTTTTTAAATATTTTAAATTAAAATTAAAATTTATTTTATTTTTTAATTTATTAAATTTTTTATAAATTTAAAAAAAAAATACTTTTTAAAAAAATAAAAATTAAAACGTAAATTTAATATTTTTAATTTTAATTTAAATATTTAATTTAAAGAAAATTAATAATTAATTATAAAATTCATTTGATAAAAAATATTAAATAAAATTTAATTTTATAAAATATTTTAAATTTATAATTTATTAAACGATTATTTTATATAAAAAAATATATATATAATATATATTTTATAAATAAAAATTATTCGAATTAATATAATTATTTAATAAAAAAAATCGATATAATTATAAAAATCGATAAATATAATTTAAAATTACGCGATAAAAATTTTATTATTTTATCGATTAAAATTTTATTTGAAAAAACGAATTAATTTTATATATATAATATTATTTATTATTTAAAACTCGAAATTAATTTCGTATTTTATTTAAATTATATTCTAATGTATATTAAAATAAAATTTAATAATAATAATATAATTTTAATAATTAAAAATAAAAAATTTATTTTATTTATTATTATAATTATTTAAAAAAAAAATTATTTTAACGTCGATAAATTAAAATTTTAATAGTAAATTACTCGAATTAATTATAATAATAAAATTTACAATTTAAATTAATAACGAATAATATATATAATATATTTCAAATAAACGTTTAAAAAATATAATATCGAGTTTTAATCGTATTTATAACGAAAAATATATATATTATTTAATATAAAAAATTCGAATATTTTAAAAAAAAATTAATTAAATTAAAAAATATAATATAAAATATAAATTTAAAATAATTTTTTATATTATATATTTATAAAACGTATTTAAAAAAACGAATAAATTTTTTTTTTATAAAAATTATATTAATTTAAAATAATATTTTAACGAATTAATTTATATAAATATAATCGATTTTTTTAAAATAATAAAAAACAAATTTAAATATTTTATTTATTTTTATTATAATAAAATTAAAAAAAATCGAAATATATATTATAAAAAATAAATTTAATATATTTAATAAATTTAAAGGTTTTTTAATTTTATTTTATTATAATAAATATTTATTTCGAATTAATCGTTTTATATAATTTATAAATAAATAATATAATAAAACGTATTAAAATTATATTATAAATAATAATTAAAATAATAATTAAAAATTTAATATTTAATTCGAAAAATAATTTACATTATTTTAAATTATAATTTATTTTTATATACGACGATTTTATAATATAATCAATATAATTTTTTTCGAAATAAATTTTTTTTAAAATTTTTTTATTAATTATTTATATATTATCGATTTTTGAATATAATTTTATAATAATAAATTAAATAAAATTAAATTATAAAAAAAAAACTTATTAAATATAAAAAAAATATATATTTATTAAATATTTATAAACGATAATTATATTATTTATATCGTAAAATTTTTTTTAATTTTTTATAAAATTAAAAATTTTCGATTTTATTTTTTAAATTTATTTTAATATAATTTTAAATTTTTTATATTTATTATTTATTATTTTAAATATATTAAAAAAACGTTTATAAACTCGAAATTCTTTAAATAATAATAATAATTCAATTATAATATTAAATATTATTCGATTGAAAATATATAAATTTCGATTTATATAAAAATAAAAACAATTTATTATTAAATTATTATAAAATCTTTTTTTAATTTTAAATATATTAATTATTTTTAAATATTTATAAAATTTCAAATTTATTATTTTTATAATAATATTAATAAAATAAAATATAAATTTAAAAATTATAAATAATATTAAATTTAATAAATTTTTTTATTTTATAATTAAATTTTTTTTAAATTATTCGAATTTTAATATTATAAAAAAATTATAATAAATTTAAACGCTAATAAATAAAAAAAAAAAAAAATAAAAAAAATTTAATTTTTAATTAAACAATTAATAAATTAATAAATATAAATACAATTTAAATAATTAAATTATTTACTATAAAATTTAATAAATTATTTATAGTAATTAATAAAAAAAATCGATTTTATTAAAACTTTTATTATAATTATTAAATCGATAAACTATAAATTAATTTTTATAATAATAATTATTTTAAATTAAAAAATTAATTAAATAAATATTAAAATTACATTTTTATATAATAAAATTAAAAAAACGATTTATATAAAATAATTAATCGAATTAAATAATAAATTTAATTATATATATAAATTTAATCGTATATTATATAATTTTTAATTTAAATAAATTTTAAATTATTAAATATTAATATTAATATTTTTTATAAATAAAATTTTATTATTATTATTTATATCGATAATTTATTTATTATTAAAATAAATTATAAAAAAATAAATTAAATTAATATTATTTTTAATAATCGTTTTTAAATAAACGATTTCAATTTAATTAATTTTTATTCGAAATTATTAAAATCGTATTTAATAAAAATATTTTAAAATTTTAAAATAAAAAATTATAAATTATTAATTATTTTTTAAAATTATATAATTATATTTTTTTAAAATTAAAAAATATTAATAATTTATTAAATTTTTAATATATATTATATTCGAATTACGTTTTAATATTTCGTTTATTATATTTATAATTAATCGTTTTATTTCGAATTTAACAACAAAATATATTTTTATAATTAAATTTTTTTTTAATAATTTTTATTACGAATAAAACAATATTAAATATTAATATATTTAATTTAAATATAAAATAAATTTTTTTTTATAAATATATTAAATAATAATATTTTAATTATTTTTATAAATAATAATATTAATATTTAAATTATTAAAATTAATTTATTTAAAAAAATTTAAAATTAAATTTTTTTAATTATATTTATTTATTTAATATATTTGATTTTATAAAATAAAATAAAAATCGTAAATTAATATTTAATAAATTTAAAATATAAATAAAATAAAAATAAAATTCGATAATTTCAAAAAAAAATTAATTTAAAAAAATAAAAATATTTTAATCGTACGAAAATAAAATTAATTATAAATATTATTATATTAATAAAAAAAAATTTAATTTAAAATTATTTTATTAAAATCGAATTATAATAATTATATTAACGATTCGATTATTTATTAATATAATATTTATTAAAAAAATTTTAATATATAAATTATAATATAAATATTAAATATATAATAAATTATTTAAAAAATATTTTATATTTAAACGGAAAATCGATTTTATAAATAATAAATTTAAAAATAATATTTTAAATAATTAAATCTTTAAAAAATATATTAAATTAATATATATTAAAAACTATTAAATTATTTTATTTATAATATAAAAAAAAATTTCGTTTATAAAATTTCAATAGTATATAAAAATAATAATAATTAAAATTAAAAAAATATTTATTAAAATTTATAATAATATAAAAAAATTAAAAAAAATATTATATTTTATTATAACGAGTTTATAAAATTATTCGAAATAAATTTATTAATAAATAAATCGATAAAAAATTAATTTTATAAATAATAATTAAAAAAATCGAAATAATTTATATAATTATTTAAAAAATATAATATTTATACGTTGAATATTAAATTACAAACGCGTTTATAATAAAAAATAATTTAAATACGAAATTTATTTTAAATGTATATATTTAATAAAAAAAAATAAAAATAAAAATAATTTATATAAATTATTAATAATAAATAAAAAAATATATATATAATTAAAATATTTTATAAATCGATTAAATTTTATTCGATAATATTTAAATCGTATTATATAAAAAATTCATTTTATAAAAAAATTATTAATAAAAAAATAATTTTTATATTTTTTTTATTCGATAAATCAAATTAAAAAAATTTAAATAATAAATTATTAATAAAATAATACGATTGAAAATAATTAAAAAAATTATATAATAATAAAAAATTATTTAATAAAAAATTATAATGAAATATACGTTATTAATTTATTAAAAATAAAAATAATAATAAAAATTTTTAATAATACGTTTATTATTATTATTAAAAACGAAAAAAATATATTTATAACGTTTATAATAAATAAAAAAAAATTTAATATAAAATTCTTATTACGATTACGAAAAAAAAATATAATTATTATATATGAAATATCGTTCGAAGAATTTTAAGAAAAAGAAATCAACGATTTAATCGCGAAAAAAAAAATTTAATTCGTTAAATTCGATTTTATTAAATACGTTAAAATTTGTATTTTCAATTTAAAATTAATTAATAAAATTAAAAATAAAATTATCGATAACTCGTACGAAAAATTAAAATTAATAATTTAAAAATATAACGATAAAATTTTTTTTAATACAATTTCCAATTATTTAAAAAATTAATTAACGAATTATTATTATAATAATATTTTTTTTAATTTAATTTTTAAATAAAACAATTAAAATATAATTTTACGATATTATTTAAATTTATATACAATCGATAATTAATTTTTAACGATTAATATTCGCGTATTTATTCAAATAAATTTATTATTTTTATTTATTAAAAATTATTATATAAAATTATCGAAATAAAAACTTATTAATAAATTACGTATTATAAATACAATAAAAAAAACTATTAATAATTACGTTTATATACGATTTTTATTTTTTAATTACGATTGAAAAAAAAATATTCGACGTTATTAAAATATAAACAAACGATATATTTATATTAAAAAAAAATATATTTATTTTTAAAAAAAAATAATTTAAAAAAATTAAATTCGCAATTAAATTTAAAATAATTTTTATATTAAAATTTTTATTAATTTTTAATAAATATATATTAATTAAATATAAAAAAATAATTTAATTATTATAAAAAATTTAAAATAAAAAATTTAAACTAATAAAATTTAAATTATTAAATTTATAAATTAAATATAAAAAATAATATATTTGAAATATTTATATTATTATAATTTATTAATTTAAAATAATTTTCGATTTATTTATCGTTATTTAATATTAAAATTCAATTAAAATTAAAATTATTATATTAAATAAAAAACTCGAATAATAAATTAAAAATTTAAATTGAAAATTTAAATACGTTATTTTAAATTTATTTTCGTCGATAAATCGTTTATAAATAATAAAAATTTTAATTTTAAAATTAAATATAAAATTATTTTTATAAACGAAAATAAAAAAAATAATAAAAAATTTAAAATTATATTTTTTTTATTTACTATAATTTTATTAAAAATAAACGAATTATAAAAAATGTACTAATTTTAAAATTTTATAAAATAATAAAAAAAATTAATATAATAATAATAATTAAATTTATTATAAATATAATTATAAAATGATTCGTTTTTTTTAATATTTTAATAATCGTATATATTAATTCGTATTTATTTTACGAATATTTAATCAAACTCGAAACGATTAAAAAAAAACGTTTAATAATCGATATTATAATTTTACGACAATTATACGAACGAAAAAAACTTTAAAAAATTAAATAAATTAATAATTAAAATAATTCGATAAACGTTATAATAAAATTAATTTTTAATAAAATTTTAAAAAAGTTTTTAAATATTAATTATTTTAAAATACGAATAAAAAAATAAATTTAAAAAATAATAATAATAATAAATAAAATAAATATATAAAAATTTTTTCGTTTTTAATATTATTATTATTTAAAATTTTAAATTAAAAATAAAAAAAATACTTTAAATTTAAAATTTATAAATTTTAATAAATTTTAAAAATAACGTTAATTAATTAATATTATATTTCATATTTAATTATATAATTTTTATTTTTTTAATATTTTTATTTATATAAAAATTAATAAATTTTATATATTTATAATATATAATAAAAAATAAAAATTTTTTCGTTTAAATTATTAAAAACAATAACGTTTTTATTATAAAAAAATTTCTAATATTGAAATAAATATTATATAATATTTACGTAGAACTCGAAATCGTATATAATTAATATTATTTTATTTTTATTTTCGAAATAAAATTTTTATATTTCGAATTTCAAATTTTAAATAATTTTAATTAAATAATAAATTAATACGTATATTAAAATCCAAAGAAAAGTTTTATATACGTTTAAATCGTTTATTAATAATACGATATTTCTAAATAATATTAATATTTTTAATAAAAATTAAATTAATTATATTAAAATAAATTAATTTTATTAAATATTTTTTTAATTTAATAAAATAATTATACGATTTTTATTTATTTTTTTATATAATTTATTTTTAAATTTTATTATAAAATCGATTAAAAGTTTATTAAATTTTTAAATATTAATATAATTTATATAATTATATTAAATAAATTTATTTTAAATAATTATATAAATTTCGAATAATTTAAATAAATAAAAATTTTATTTAATTAAAAATTTAATTATTAAAATAACGATTATTATAAATCGATATAAAAAAATTTAAAAATTATTTCGTATAATAATATTAATTTTATATTTATTTATTATTTATAAAATTGTAAATAAAAAATTAAAATAAAATTATATAATTTTATAAATAAATATTATTAATTTGTTATTCGAATTTGAAATTGTAATAAAAATATTTTTAATAATTTCGAATTTAATTTATTTTTTTATATTTTTATATAATTTGAAATTATTAAATTGAAAATTAATAAATTAAAATCGATTTATAATAATATAATTAATATAATCGATATAAATAATTTAATAAAAATAAAATAAAAATAAAAAAAACAAATATAAAAATTAATTTATTATTAATAATTAAAAATTATAAATTGTAAATTATAATTATAATTATATTAATAAATTATATAAATAAAATAAAAAATAATATAAATTTAATTAAAATTTTTAATTTTTTTTAAAAATAAATTTTTTATATTATTCGTTTTTCGTTTATTATTATTTTTTTTTTTAATATTAAATTTTTTTTAAAATAAAAATATTTAATAAAATATTTAATTTTAATATAATATAATTTTTTATAATAATCGTAAAAATTTCAAATATTTAATAAACGATTATTAATTATAAAAACGATTTTAATATTAATAATAATCGTAAAAATTTCAAATATTTAATAAACGATTATTAATTATAAAAACGATTTTAATATTAATAATAAAAGAATTTTATTATTATTTTTTATTAAATATTTTTCAAATTATTATATTTTATTCGATTATAAATTTTTTAAATATTTAAA
>MU119523.1:0-56385 GCA_014904845.1 Acephala macrosclerotiorum
TATTAAAAATTAATAAATAATATTTTTATATTATAATAATTTATAATAAATAGTTTTAATTTTATTAAAAATTAATAAATAATATTTTTATATTATAATAATTTATAATAAATAATTTTAATTTTATTAAAAATTAATAAATAATATTTTTATATTATAATAATTTATAATAAATAGTTTTAATTTTATTAAAACGTAATATATTTTTTATATGAAATCGTATTATATTTTAATAAATTGTAATATATAAATTGTCGTACGTTAATATTTTTTTAATTTAATTAAAAAATATTATTATTACGAAATTGTATATTAAATATTTTCAATGTAAATTTAATTCGTTTTTTAAATATATTAAATTAATTATTTATTTCAATAAATATTATAATAATTGTAAATAATACGATTACGTTATTCGTTATCGTTCGTTTTTTTCGTTTTTAAATAAAAATAACGAAAAATTTAATTTTTTTAATAAAAATATTTCGATTTTTTAATTTAAAAAATTTGTTATTAGTGCGTTCGTACGATAAAACTTTTTATTAAATACGTAAAATAATTTGATCGTTTTAAATTAATCGAAATACATACGATAATTTTTTTTTATTTGTAAATACAAATAATATTTCGTTTTATATTAAATTTTTCGAGTTTTATACGAAAAATTTTCGAGTAAAAATTTAAACGTTTTTTTAATTTTTACGTAGTATTTAAAACGAGTATTCGAATAAAAAAATAAAAAAAAAATTTAAATAAAATAATTAAATTAATAATTTCGATTTTTTTAATTTTTTATTCGTACGATTTATAAATAAATATAAATATAAAATTCGTATAATATATAAATAAATATAAATAATATTAATATATTTTAAATTTTTAAAATAATTTTCAATTTTTTTTTTTTTTATTTAATTTAATTTTTAATTCGTATAATAATTTTATTAATATTTAAAAAGTTTTTTAACGTTTTATTTAATATTAATTTAATTGTTATATTCGTTAAATTATTTTATTTATTAATTTAATATATTTTTATAAGTTTTTTACGTTCGTACAATTATTAAACGTTTTTTTTAATCGTATTTAATTTAATTAAATATTCGTATAATAAATATAAATTAATATAAATAATAATTAATAAAAATAAAAAATTTAATTAAATAATAATTATTTTAATCGTATTATTAATTATTATTATTATATTTACTTTTTTAATTATATTATAAATTTTAAATATTAATACGCTTTTTATAATACGTTTATTTTTCGTATTATTTTAATAAATTAAATTATTTCGAATTGTAAAAATATTTTTTTCGTACGATTTGTTTATAATAATAATTTCGTATTTGATTTAAAAATTTAAATTTTTATTATTTACGAATAAATTATTTATAAAAACGAAAAATTTCGTACGATAAAAATTTATTAAAATATATTTAATTTTTTTTAAATTATTTAATTATTATTTTAAACGTTTATTTAAAATTATAATTTTTACGTTTATAAGTTTTTAATATTAAATAATTACGTTTAAATTAAACGCTATTTTCGATTAATAAATTATTATTAAATACGTATTACGAGTTTATTATTTTTAATATTTTTTCATATAAGTATTAAATTTTAAATTTATAAATTATAATTTTTTTTTTTAATTTTTTTAAACGAGTATAATTTCGTTTTTTTTTAGCGAAAAATATTTTTATTAAAAATTAATAAAATATCGTATAAAAACGTTTTAATTAATTTTATAATAAATTAAATTTTTTTTAATTTTTAATTTTTTAATTTAATAAAATTTTCGTTTTTTAAAATTAATATATTATTCGTTTATATTTTTACGATTTCGAACGCATTTTTTAAAATTATAATTATTAAATATAAATTATACGATAAAATTTTTATTTTAAATTTAATTTAATAATATTTATTATACGTTATTTATTAATATATTTTTATTTTTAATATTTTATATAATAATTTTCGTACGATTATTATTATATTTTTTAAAAATTAATTTCGTATTTTTTTTAAAAACGTAAATTAAAATTAAACGATTTAAAAATATTATAAATTGTATATATATTTAAATTATATTTCGATTAAAAAATTTAATTTTTTATTATACGAAAAATAAAAATAAAATTAAAATTAATCGTTAGTTCGTTTTTTAAATTATTAATAATTGTATAAAAATAATTTTATTATTTTTATTATTATATATTTAAATAACGAGTTTTAATTTTTTATACGAATAATTTATTAATTTTTTTTTTAATTTCGTTTATAAATTGAAAATTAAAAATGTATTTTTAATAAATAGTAAAATTATATTATACGAATTTAAAAAAAAATTTTATAATTAAATTATTAATTTTTTATTTTTATAATTTTTAAAATAATTATTTCGAAATTAAAATTATTTTTTATTTTTTTAAATTTTTTATTAATTTTATATTATTTTTTTTATATAATAATTATAAATTAATTATAAAATTTTTTAATATTATTAATACGAGTTTTATATTATTATACGTTTTAACGTAAAATAATTATTATTAATTTTATTATACGAAATTAATTTTTAATATTTTTATTTTCGAATTAATTATTTTATTATTAATCGATTTATTATACGTCGTTTTAATTTTATTTTTTTAGTAATTTTTTTATTATAATAAAACGAAAATTAATTAATTTATACGATATATCGATTATATATATTTTTTTATTAATAAATAATAATTTATACGATTTTATTTACTTTTTTTTTTTTTCGTTATATTCGTATATTTAATTGTAATAATAATATTAAAATATCGATTATATGAAGTTTATTTTTTATAGTAAAAATATTTCGTATTTATTGTTTTATATTTAATTATTATATTTTATTTATTATTATACGAACGATTTTTATTTTTTTTATTATAAATAAAAATAAAACGTTTATTTTAATTATTTTTAAATATATTTCGAAAATAAAAAAAATTAAAATTAATTTATTTAATTTAATAAAATAGTTTATAGTTTTTACGACTATTTATAAAATTAATTTTTTATTTAATCGTTCGTTTTTTAATTTTTATTAAAAAATTTCATATAAACGTTATAAAAACACGTAATATTTTTCGATTTTATCGATATTATTATAAGTTTTTATAAATATTTTTTTAACGTTAATTATTATTATACGAATTTTTTTTTAGAATTCGATTAATATAAAGTTTTTTTTAATATTATATATAAAAAAATTTAATAAGTTTTAATATATATTAATTTAATACGTATAAAAAATATTTTAAATTATTTTTATCGATTTATTTTTTAAAAATCGTACAATAATAAATATTATTATTTTATTGATTATTTAAAATATTAATTTCTCGTTTAAATAAAATAATTAAAATTATAATTATTTTTTAAATTAAATTTAAATTATTTAAATGATTTTAAATAAAATTAATATTTTTTATAAAATTTTATAAAACGTTTAATTATTTTTAATTCGATATTATTATATTTAATTCGTACGAAAGACGTAAATAATTTTTATACGAAAAAATATTTAAATTATCGATATAATTAATAAAGTTTAATGTCGATTAAATAATTATATATTATAATTTTTTTCGTACGATTTAAAAATATTTACAAATAATTTTATTTTCGTATAATAAAAATAATTTTATTTTTTTAAAATAAAACGTTTTTTAAATTATCGAATTTAATTTTTATATAATTTATATTTTATATATAAAATAAAAATAATATATTTTTTAAAATAATATAAAATATAATTCGTTCGAATAATAGTTTAATTTTTATTATATTTTTTATAATAATTAATTTTTTTTAAAACGAATTTAATAATTTTTAATTAAATTATAATATTTTATTATTATAATATTAAAAATTAAAAATTTTTAATAATCGAAATTTTAGTAATTTTTATATTCGATATAATTTTTTAAAATACTTTTAATAAATAGCGATTTTTAAATATAAAATTTAATATTTCGTATAATTAATTAAATATATTATTTTAAATTAAAATATAAATTATTATTTAATTATTTATTTTATTTAATTCGATAATAAAATTATTATATAAAAAATTTTTAACGATTAAAAATATTATTTATTATTTTAAATTTTTTTTTTTTATTTTTTAATTTCGTTTTTATTTAATAGTTTTTCGTATTTTATTAAAAATTATTATATTTTTTTTTCGAATATTTTTAATTTTATAACGAATTAATTTTTAAATTATTCGTACGTTTTTATACGTTTCGCGTTTATATATCGATTAAATTAATATTTCGATTTTTTATAAACGTAATATTTTCTTTAAAAACGAGTATTTCTTTTATAAAATTTTTTTTAAAAATCTTTTTTTATTTTCGCGAGCGTTCGTATAAAATAAATAGCAATTTTTTATTTTTTTATATATACGATTTATTTAATATTATTCGAACTATTATTAATTTAAATTTTATTAATAAAATATAAATAATTCTTTAATTCGTACGACGATTTTAATCGTAAATTTTAAATTAATATACAATTTTTTCAACGTTAAAATAAATTTAAATAACGTATAATTATATTTTTCGATATTTTTATATATATTAAATATTTAATTTCGAAAATTATATTTATTTTAATATTATTATAATAATTTTCGTTATATTATACGAAGTTTATTTAATGTAATTTTTAAATATTCGAATTTAAATTTATTCGAGTTTTTAATAATCGTATTATATAATGTAATTTTTCGTTATTCGATTAAATATTTTTAATAATTTTATTTTATTTTAAAATAAATTTTAATTATTTCGATTATTATTCGAAATTCGTACGTTTTTTTAGTAATTTTTTCGTAGTAAAATTTTAATACTCGTTTTTTAAATATTATTAAAAATACTATATAAAATTAAGTTTTTTTAATTTTAATTTTTTTATATAAATCGAAAAAAATATAAAATTTAATATTTAAAATATTATATTATTTTTTTTTATATTTCGTTTTATTTTTATATATTTTTATTAAATTTATAAATAATTTTAATAAACGTAAAATATCGTACGAAGTAATTAAAATTATTCGTACGAAAAATAAATATAATATAAAATTAAATCGAAAATATAATTAATAAAATAATTATAATATTTTATTTTAAAATAATAAAAAATTCGTACAATTATCGAGTTTTAATTTAATTGTAAATTTAAATAGTAATATTTTTAGTATTATCGTACGAGTTTTTTTATTAATTAAATATTATTTCGATTAAAATTAATTATTAAATTTTTTTTTCTATTTATTAATACGAAATTTTTTTTTTAAAATATTATTAAAAAATTTTCGTATAAAAATTTAATTTTAATCAAGCTTTAATTTATACGTCGTAAATAATTAAATACGTACGAATTAATTTAAATATTTTACGATTTATTATATTTTAAATTTTTTTTATTTATTTTTTAAAAACTTTTTAAAATTCGTTTTATATATTTTTATTTTAATATTCGTATATCGATTAACTTATTAATAAAAAAATAAAATAAATATTAATATAAAAATTTTTTTTTTTTTTATCGTATAATCGATATTTTTTTTTTTAAATTTTTTTTATTAAAATAAAATTATATTTAAAAATAAAAAGTAATATTTTTATACGATAATTTAATTAGTCGATCGTATAACGATATATTCGTACGATCAAAAAAAAGTTTTAATTATTTTATAATTTTATAATTATTAATTAATATTAAAAAAACAAATAAAATTCGAATATAATTCACGTAAATAAAATACGACGAATACGAATTACAAAACTAGCTTCGTATAAATTAATCTAATAATATTATATTTTATTATATTTATTCTTTTATTTAAAAAAGGAATACTCAATATATGGAATATATAATGCGTCGTACGAGACGCAGATGGTTTTATCGATTGCGCTAGCGCACTCGACACGTGATCTGGCATCTCGAACCACGCTCCTCGCGACAGAAATGGGAAATTAAGGAATAGAAATAGGAGCGATAGCAGAGCTTCATAACGAGAACGTGAAGAAAATACTGTATCTTTGGAGGGGTCTGATGTAGATTTTGGCATGTCATCGCCAGCTGCTGTCCCTAGCATATCGACATCGCACGACTGTGTTTGCGCCATGTATACCAACAACCTGCTTCTTGCGGTGTCCACCAGACTTTGATCCCAGAAATACGATAGCAGAATCGAGCTGGATGCAAATGTCACGGTAGAGCCAGGACAGACTGTGATAAGCAAACTAAGTAAACGAGGCCATTGGGAAGGCACATGAAAGGCCGCTACTCGTTTCCTCGATAATCTTCTGGTACGGTGCTGCAAGAGGAAGGGGTGCAGAAAAAGTGCAGCCTAGAAGTATCACGACTTGGCAGGGCTGGCCTACCACAGCCGGATGAGGAACGTGGTACAACATCAAAAAATTGACAGACATGGGTTGTGATTGATTTGTGACGATCCGAACTTTTGCACGCCGTCAACGCCTCCGAGTGCGAACTGCGAATCAGACATTTTTAAACGAAACTGCTTTGGGCCATTGCGAATTCGATCCCTGCCGGTATTGGTGACGTCGTACAAAATCATGAACAGCTTCCTTACAAGTTGGAGACGACCGGGGGCATCGGTATCGCACCGCTGTTACACCAGGCACGGCAAGCTATAAATAGAAGAGATCGCGAACTCTTAAGTCTTTATCAGCACCTGGTGAGGTAGATCTCAACTTGGGAGGTAACGATGCATTTTGGTTACAAAAGTGGAGGGTACGTTGATTGAGGATAATGTGTACAGGGGTTGATGCAATCTTGTTGAGTAGGTGCAAAATTCGAACACACTTCTGCTTGAAAAAGTCTATTGAAGCGATACGTGGCATTTTCAAATCGAAAGCATAGGCAACCTTTTCGCAGCAAAATAACTCCAGTACAGAATCGCAATGTCACTACTAGGAAATCCTCCCCAGTTTCCTGCAATAGCAGCGAGAATCCAATCGCAATAGAAAGCACCGAAGACTCCAAATCCTGAGATGGCAACCGCGAATGCGAGGGCGAGGTTGTGACCATTAATGTCAAGTCCTTTGATGTTCCATGTGATGGTCTTCATCATCTGATCAATGCGCAAGAAATGTAGAATATAGTTCAAAAGCCAGACGAGAGCCCAAGCGAGCGCGATCAGGGACCAGACGGTGAGAGGGGTAACGGCCACCAACGTGAAAACGTACGTGATGAGCCGAATGTCGTGTTGCTGGGAGAAGAGTTCCACGACAAGAGACAGGAGGCCTGTCATGCCGACAGCCGCACCACAGAAGTAGACCAGGAGCCATAATTTCGCCCTTGAATGTCTTTTCCCACCACCACCAACAGGGTTATATCCCAATTTCCTATCCTGATAAAGGACTGCAGATTGATGAAAGCTGATGACACCCATCGTGAACGACATCGTGAGTTTCCAAGTGCCAATGCATACAAATTGCCATCTGAAGCGACATGCAAAGATGTTCATTGCAGCGATAACAACAGAGCCGAAAATTGATAGCGCGGCGAGGATGCTATCGATAATGCTGTGTTTGAGGGGTTCGCCAGGTCGTGGGAACAACGGCGTGAGTTGGAGGAGAAGCATGATGACAGTGTAGTAGGTGAGCAGGTGCGAAATGAATCCAATCGTGCCAAAGGGGAGATTGTAGCATTTTATCTCGTCTAAGAGGGTGCTTCCTGGTGACGGAAACAGTTGACCGAGAAGCCATTCTGGGATCTGAATTGGTATAGGAGATGCAGTAGAAGTGCGTACAATTGAAAAGAGGATGGCGAAGACGATTGTACTGCGATGGGAAGCGATTTGGTTCGCGATTCCTCGATTCCAGCTCTGCGGACGATGTCCTAAATGATCTTGAGAGTCAATAAAATTTCGCAAGATAGGAGGACGGGTATCATTAACCTTTCGCGGCCCCCATGGTTTGAATTTGTGGGTTGGTGAGATATGATGGAAGCAGCTGATTTGTCGATATTGTCCCACAACCCTTGTTAGATTAGGAGAAGGGCACTGGGCAAAAATGAAGGCGAGTATTATCACTGATATAGAGGTCCCACCAAAGCCTGATTCATGTAGCGTCTCTTCGCCCACATTTGCAGGGCTTCTTTTGGAACATATAAGGTACGAGGCAGTGCAAGCTGCGAGCCTTCTTGCCTCGACTGCGGCTTTCAATGATGGGCTTAAGCCTTACAGTATAACGCTTGCGCCTCCAGTAGCGGCGCCACAGATGCTGATCAGCCGCCATAAGGCTCGACACTGGCGCCATTGTGCTAAGTATGGACATCAAGACGAAATGTTTTGCATGTACTAATGCTTGACGAAGCGCTTCTTTCACTCGATCGAGCGGTCCATCAATATTTCAAAAGAAAACAACCCTCAGCCTTACAACCAAGGTTCGACAAGATTGTATGGTGGCATTCCTCATCGGGGCTGTGATATCGTGGTTCCGAGGCTTGCAGAGCAGAGGCTGAAACCAGGCGTAAAGGGCGTGAGAACACCAGCCAAAAAAAGAGAAGAGATATTTCAGCCATCTCGCGACTTGAGGTACGGGGTCTGAGAGCTCTGGGGTAATTCGCCAGGTCTTGCTTGCTGAACGTATTGAGGGTTCGTCGGTGACGGCGTGCCCACCAGCGTCCGGATGTCTCCATCCTCAAAGCTTCAGCTGTTGTCTGCTTGTATATGCTCTGCACCCACGAGTGCCACGGTTGTATCCAACTCCCTCATTGTCCACTGAAAGGCGATCCAAGAATTTCTCGGTGTTCCCTAATTCGTTCACGACTTGATCAACAGCGGAAGACAGAGCAAATTCTCGCAAGGGTGATATGTTTGCCGTTGTGGCTAACCATTCTTTTGTAGTGCGTGCGATACGGTGGTTGTTGAAGTTGTTGGGGATGAAGCTTGGAGAAGCTGCAGTGGAGGTTGGAAGCCTCACATCCGAGGCAGCTAACCTAACTCATAAACCTTGCATCCGTTGCATAAACTCAATGTACGAAAACCGGGCTTCGTTTCCTGAATCCCTTCGCCACTACATTACCCAACTGCGATGTACACCTTCCCTAGATATTCGAACGAGAGTCCAGTCTTAGATCGACCCAGTCCTCAGGTCAGACTGGATGAAAATCTACGAGGAAATAGCCTGACTAGGTCCACGTCAATGCAAGACTTGTTTAATATGATGAGAGGAAGAAGAGTGCCCACATTATGTGCAAGTAAAACTGCGCGAGCATTAACAAATTAGGTGAGAAGGGCTTTTGAAGCTCGACCAGCAAGCATCATATAGGGCATACGCAGCGTTCGAGAGGGAGTGTATTGGCACCTCACGAAAGTTGCCAATCAATCCACTACTACACTCTTAGACTAGCGCATTTGGCTCGTTGAACTCCCATCCCACTGACTTCGTCCAATCAACTGACCTTAATAGTAGTCTCTCCCCAGCCTGATGGCCACGGTCTCGAATCACTGCTTCCGCCCCGCCAGATTCAGCTTGGAAGGGCGAACTCAAGGCATGTAGATACTGAACAGATGGATATAATCGCTCCCAGACTGCAGATAATAAGGGTTCTCTAATTGAGACTTCCACACCAATCCAGCCCCTTTCGGAAGCACATGACGAAACATGTCCTCGGAGGAGGGCTCGTTGGAATATAAGAATGACGAGACCGAAGTTGCAGCAGAGCTTCGCCTCGACTGCCAGGACGGATCGACCCCGCGGATGGCGATATTCTTGAGCTTCCACCATGGAGTGTTCAGTAAAGCAGGGAAGATATGCGTGAGGGAGAATGAATCCATTGGTCTTCCAACTCCTCCGTGGTCGTCGACTGGAAACCTCTTTCCATCTTCGAGAGGCTCTATTCCTTGTTCAAATATCAAGGTTTCCAGTGTATCACTAGTCGCCACAATGAACTCTACTATTTCGGAGTATCGCTTTTCTTCTCTTGACCTGGACCACCGACAATCTGCAGCATCTTCCTGACCAACTGTTCGAATGATAAGATGCCGCCAGAGAATCCAATCAGTCAGTTAGTCAGTCATCAGTTGAGGGTAAACTCTCAACTGAATGACTGATCACAAAAGGCTCAACTAATTGACTGAAACTGATCAACTGATCAGCTACTGATCAATTCAAAGTGAAGATATAAATTTCATAGATCTAAGATTACAGTATTAGCAGCGGCTACTATACGAATTGCTCTTTTTCTCTGCCAATTATTCAAATACTCTTGATGCTACAATAGTTTTCCTGACAACTTAAAACTCTCTGGGGTTGTCATTTTAGAACAAGAAGAGAAAACACGTTCATATTTTGAGCTTATCGCCGATATCGCCATAAAATCAAAGGTTATTCGAGTCAATTTTGGTTAATAGAACTCTATTTTCTTCCAGTAATCTATTATTCTAATTTTCTTAGTAGACTCTTCGATATATATTGTCAATTAATCTCGGCGCGAAGTAACTTTTGGTCGAATTGCGCGCGAAACTATTAGAGCTCTATTTTCGAGAATACTTTCAATAAAAAAGAGTTAGCGCTTTGATTTTGGTGAGTATAAACTACGCGTAAAATTAGTATTTTTCTTATATTGTTCATCCCAAAGTTTTTTAAAGGATTTTCTCGCAATTGCGAGAGTAGTTTTATTTGTTTGATTAGTCCAATTTTTCTCGAAGTATATTTATTTTTATTGTGAGTATAAAACTATTGTAATTATTCAAACTATTGATTAATTGATCTTATTGTAATAATCAATTGTTTTATTCTAGGCCAAAGTAATTAATTTTTGAATATCTCGATATTAATTGAACTTACTAGTTTTGATTTCTTTTTGTAGATTTTCGAAGTATTCGAAAATATGTTCGAGTATAGACAATTGTTTTTATAATGCGCCGTAAGAAGTTTCGCATACGTTATCGTTTATATTAGCGTTTTTTTCGAGGCTTTTAATAATGAGAAAAAGAAATTGAAAATGTTTACAAATCTTCTCAAGAGTTTTTTATTCGATAGAATTAAAATAATTTTTTTCGTAGATTTTTTTATCGTCGAAGTTTGTAGACATTTTTAATTGCGCGCAATAAACGTTGAAAAAGTCTTTTAATTCAAAAACGCGTCGAATTATAGTGTATAATAAATTCTAGTGAATATTACTATTTAAAACAAGTTTTTAGATTTTCTTTACTATTATATTAATATTGTGAGTACTTTGTAAAGCAACGAAGAAATTTGTACGTTTTTCAAATATTATAATATGTATTATTAGATTATAAAGTTTGTTTAGTTTTTCTCGTTATTGCTAGAGTTGTTGTCGTATTAATGTATTTGTTTCTTTGAAATCTTTTTTTCAATTTTTCGTATTTTGATCGAATAAATAGATTTTTGTGATAAGATTAAGAATATGGTTTATGTAATGAAGTCTTTTTTTTTTCGATTTTAAAATCAAAGATTTTCGCAAGTTCGTCGAATGTAATATTGTTGTTAGTAATATTGTTTAGAACGAAGTAATCTAGATTGTTTTGTGTAATATTAAATCGAGTAAAAAGAGAAAGAATAACGCTAATTTGCTTTATAATGAATATTATATTAGTAGATTGTCGAGACATTATCGGTATATTGTGTGATTTACCGATTCCAGTTTTTTTATAGTTTGACAACTTCGGTAAACTTATAAAACGTATTATAGTTTTGTAGTTTGTATTAATAAAATGTACTACAATTTTAATAACATTAATTTTTTCGTGCTTTGAATTTCAATTATTAAAAGATATTGTAATACGAGATTTAGCGTGGCGTATTTTTTTTATGATTTCGAGTTTATAGTAATCGAATAATTTATAAATCTAATTAGCGATAATTGAAAAAAAAGTGAAAATGGTAATTACGTATTTGTTATTAGTAATTTTAAAACAATTGTATAATCGTTTCAATACTATTTTTCTGTGTTTAATTTTATTACAAATGATTTATTCGAGAAACGCGTTTTTAAATTCTTAGTATTGAAACGGAATAATATACTTTTTAGAATCTTTAGATTTATTAGATGTTTAAATAGTAATAAGTTTATTACTAATTATTTTTCAAATATTTCTTTGTTTCTTTAAATAGTATATTGCGATTATATGTTTAATAGTATTATTGAGAGTATTCGAGTTGAAATAATAGTCGTTATTCTTTTTAGTAAATTCGAGATTATAATAGTCTATGTACTTAAAGTTAGTACTATGAAAATAATAATTATAGACGGAATAATATATATAATTTGTAATACTATATCGTCGACTTTTTATTGTTTCTTTTATGAGTAAAAGCATATTCTAATCTTTAAATCCAGTGCGTTCGAAGTCGGTCGAGAGTAATGCACACTATATAATGTTTTTTTAGACTCGAAGTATAAATAGATTTATTATCAAATAAAAGTTTTCCAGAGACGAAAAGCGAGTAGTCGACAAGTTTATCGAGATTAGAAAAGAGGTTTGGATTGTAGTTATCGTTATATATTAATAGAGATCGCTAGTATTTATCTCGACGAGCAGAAGTTGGTAGTGTAGATTTTGATTGCTTTAAAAGCGTAAAAACATTGATAAAAGAAAGCGTAGAAAGATCAGTAGAGCTTTTTATAATAATACGCTCTAACTCTAAAAGTGTTGATCCTTTGAATGATATGATTTAAGTGATGACTAATGATAATAAGGTGCAATAATTAATCTATAAAAAGTCGTGCAATTGTAAAGTTTCACTGCGAGTCACGAGATTACAGATTTAAGTCAATTAGAAGCGTTTTTTTATATTTTTTCGATTCGAATATTTCGTCAAAACACTAAAATCTTTTCTTTAAAAACACCAACTATGACTCTAAAATCGTAAAATAAAATTATTTGAATTGATCAGTCATTGATCAGTTGATCTAATGACCAACTAAATAACTGATATAAATTAAAATTGTCAACTGAATGACTGACACTGATCACTGATCAGTCAGTTGATCAGTCGATTGATTGATTGGACTCTCTGGATGCCGCAACGAGGTGCATTGTCTAATCAACTCACGAGATGACCATGCATAGGCCCATCGTGCCGCACTAGAGGCTTTCCATTGATATCTTCCGTCCCAAGTATGGAGGCAAGGTGCGAGCAGTGTTGGTAACAATATGAAGAAATATATATTGGGTAATATAGAGTCTCGAGATATTATCGCGATATGAAGCTATTCGTATCGTATCTGATATAATATGGGACTGCCGTATCATATTTATCGTGATATATATTGCCAATATGACGATATAAACATTAAAAAGTTGTCAATTCAACTAACAACGATTAAATCGATCTCTCCGTCGCTCACTCGCTCTAAGTATTTCTCTACTATATTCTCTATATTTTCAATATCGTCGTCGAAGGCCTCTACGATATTTAACCACGATTTCAAACACTTTATAGCTTGAATAACCTCAATTTTAAGACGATTCCAACGGTCAAAAATAGTGATTTTAGCGCCAAAGAGAACCTTCAAGCTTTCAATCTCTTTTTTACCCAATATAAACAATATAAAAAATATGCCATATTATTTTAATATTGGCAATATAGAGCTGGATTATATTATATTTATCGCGATATGACTTTGTCATATCATATTTATCAATCATGATTGATAGAATATATTGCCATATTGTTACCAACACTGGGTGCGAGATATAGTTCAATTCCTCGTCTAACCCATCCCGAAGCTGGCCGAAACCTTGGACGTTGTCAATCTCGAGGGAGATCAGTCGTAAAGGTGCCCGAACGACCGCACGAAAGAAAGCATATGGAATTCTGCCACCAATCTTGGCCGATATTGCGGTTGGAAACAGAGCCAGAGGTATGCTTGGGTGCTGTTCTCGATTGAAGGAGCGGATGTCGAGTGTCTTGATTCGTTTCGGGGGTTGAAACCCCTAGTCAACCCCCCAAGTGCGACACGCACACTGGTACATCCAGGTCAGAGCAAGAACCAAAAGGCCAAGTGTCGGCTTCTGGACATGGTACTTACGAATATGGGGACAAAAGTCCGTGCGTTCAGGGCATTTTCCTCACCAAAAAAAAGGTCGAAAATCAAAATCTCTTTCGTCATTTCAAAAGTCCCGATAAACTACTTACAATAATTGTTTATAATTAAAGGACTGCATAAATAATTGATAAAAGTGTTTTAATGAATTGAGAAATTCTCGATTTAATAAAAATTAAAAAAGTTCCAAATTCCTTATAGGGTATAATTGTTACGAGCCTACGGACATAAGTCCGTGTTTTTAGGGCCTCAGGCATTAAGAACATCAATTTGAGGTATAATGGCAGAATTTAATTAGGAGTAGACTACTCATGGCGCTCCATTAGTACTTGGACCCAATGCTCCTGCTTTAGAACCAGCTCATTAATCTATTTCTGGGGTATTCTGTCCCATTCTTCCAAAACTATAGCTTCCATTTCTGCCGTAGTAGTCGGCTGCTTTCGGCGGCGGTAAAGAGCCTGTTTAATTCTTCTTCAGCACTTCTTAATGGGGTTCATATCAGAGCTTGTAGAAAGGTGCGGCATTAATATAATTCTATGAGCTGTGCGCCATCTAGTACAACAGTTCAGTTTGGACTTGTGGCCATGAGCTGAGTTCCCATCTTCTATAAATAATGGCTCAGCAGAGAACTGAAATTGGTGAGTTATTGTCGCAAAAGCTTTCAAAATGCTTTGAATGTGAAGTTCTAAGAGCTGAGCGAGGTAATCCTTTTGTATGAAAGCTTCTGTCTTGCCAAATCTATGAAAAAAGACTAGAGAACTCTTATATCCATATCCTATTGCTCTTCAGGCATTGACAAGTGTAGTATGGCCGCGGTGAAACTGGTACTGAATGCAAGTAGAGTAGCATCTCTCTCCCGCTTTTCTAGTCACTCTTTGCTTCACACTCCTTTCTTCTACTAAGAATGTAACCTCGTCTGACCATAGAACCTTTAGCCACTCTGCCGTCCAGAATATGTGTGCCATTGCCCAAAGAAACCTGGCAATAACCTGGGCCCTGGTGAAGTAGAGCTTTTGGCATGCTATACAGCGGAAATAGCTCCTCTGTTTGAGCCTCCTTTCCAGCGTCTTGACAAAGCATTCTAGCTGCAACTCGGCGTGTAGAAAAGTATAGTCAAGGACTCGGTGCTCTCATGATTCAGAGGCATATTCGATTATATCGTCGACTTGACGATCGTTCAAGAGGTGAAGTCTTCTAGTCCGATTAATCCGAAAGCGTTCAAGGGTCTCGTACGTCAGAATCTTATTAATTGTCGATCTCTCTAGCTTATATTCAGTCATAATAAGCTCAACTGGTATCTTTGCAAAGCCATACAATCGACGTATTCTTTTCTTGTCTTTAGTGAGGATTTCTTCGCCCTTTTGGTGCTGAAAATCGAATTTTGGAGTTGCTGGAGGCATAGTGGGGTAATTTAGTGAATTTAGTGAGTGCGAGTCGCTAAAAACACCCTAAAAGCACGGACTTATGTCCGTAGGCTCGTTAGCGAAATGCCCTGAACGCACGGACTTTTGTCCCCATGTTCGTTACGAAGTCCTCCCGCCGCCGTTGGAGATTCCCCACCCGAGAATCTTCTACCTTTCTGAGAGGGTTGTTGCCACGAACCATGCTTCTGGTATATAGAGAGGAAGAGACCTTCGTTGTTGTGACAGCTGAGGTCAACATGGTAGTAGAGGATGGATGAACCGCGCACATGCATGGTCCTAGAAGTTCGAACTGCAACATGTTAGCCAAAGTTTTAACAAGGTCTGGATTATTCGAGACTACCCAACCGTGCAAGATCTCCGGGATCACATTGTCGCATAATCTCTTGCTGCAATTCGCAAGCAAGAAGACCGAAGCATGTAAAAGACATGAGTTATAGGACATTGGAACAAGAGCGCACAACAGACTTTGCGAAGAAGGAAGGACCAACGTCTCGAAATTTACTGCCGATCCTACCGAAATACTGGATTATAAGAAGGGGCGATGCTGACCTGTCTCGCCCTAGGTTTCTTTGCTGACTTTTCGGTATCACTCAACAGCTCAGCCTCCAACGGCTCGCTCTAGACTACATGGCAGCCGCGACTAAATGAGACCCTGAGTTTCCATCAACAGTATCCTGGCGAATACATCGCCAATAGCTTCGGCGATGACTCTCTAAGGAATGGGGCACACAAGGTTCCGGCTGACATCGGCGAACTTCGTAGGTTAGCAACGCGCCGTATAGAGCCACACGTGACCAGCTCAGCCGAACAACCAGAGGAAGTTCTGTTTGCCAAGCCGCAATCTGAGTGTCCTGAACATGCATAAACGATTACTGCAGGTCGCGAGGATCTTCAAGCGAAGCAGATTTTGCTTTAGCGTCGTGGTCGAGGACCAGTTCTGCAGTGGATGGCCTGTCCTTATCTAACAATTGCTTCCTGCTACCACGAACGCCAAGTCGCGCTCGCTGTATTGCTGCGAGCTTCGTTGGGCTAATAACCTTCTTTGACTCTTTTCATCTTCTCCTCTAGATATTCTCGTTATTCGCTTTCCCTTTCTTCCACATCACAACGCCTCACAATAGGGACTTGCCGTTTCTTAAATCCAGTCCATTATCAACGCTCTCTCTTCTGACCATCTCCCAATAAAAACGGCTTAGAACTCGGCTTCCTTGCCGCCTAGAATCGCAACTTCTTCCAAAACAGCAAAACTAACCACAAATAATATACCACTAACTCGCCAACTTTTGGTGGCAAATACCGGTGGATCCTCTTATTGTTTCCGCTGCTTCGATACCCTTTATAGTGTTGGGCCACGAATGCCGCCAAACCTTCCTCGATGAAAATATTCCTGACGCCACCATACGCAGTGTTCTTCCACCGCATGCCCAACAACTCCGGTGCTCTGTTTGGCTATCCTCCACATAAATGCATCAAAACCCATAACAATTCTTGAAACCGCTCGGCGTGACGCTGGTACGCCGCTACAGCTTCCCTCTTCAACGTGCCGGCATCCATAAACTGCTCTTTAACTACTCCTCTTTATACATCTGCTCGCACAACCACCGTTGCTTGCACACGGCAAATTAATTCCGCTCACCATCCAAAAATGAACACTCCACTTTGGTTTCGGACGGCTAGTCCACCATCATATCCCAATGGATCAGGGAAACCTACTTCAAATCCATTTCTTGATCTGCACTCATCCTCACTATTATCAACTTCTCAAACAACTCTTCTCTGGCTTCCCCAATCAAATTATAAATCATAAGGCGACACTTTTAACCTTACGAGCCTGGTTTCAAAAGTCTGTGCTTTTCAGGGCTTCTCGCTAACAAATAAACGCTGAAGCAAAATGTCGAGTTTTGAACTAAAATACAAAATACTTTAAGTAACTTGAATAAATATACTTTGACTTCTTTTGAATATAGAACTACAAGCTAAAAGAAGTCACATTTGTAGTTATTCTAAAATCTTTAAGTAATAGCACCGATTTTGACGTTCCTCGCGAAAAAGTAAGTCTAAAAACAGCCTGAAAAGCACAGACTTTTGAAACCAGGCTCGTTAGGCCATTCTCTGCTTTAGGCTACTTTTTACACCAAAAACGCCGATTTTAGACTTTTATTATTTTTACGAATAATTAATGAAAATAAAAAGTATTTAATAAATAATATATTTTAAGTTTAAAATACAATCGTAAAATTTCGTTTTTTTTAATTAAATCTCGAAACTCTTAAAAAAAGTTTATATAATTTATATATACTTTTAAATTTTCAATTTTTTTTAAATAATTTTCGTAATTATTATTATATTTATATTTTTTATATTAATATACTATCGATCGAGTAATATTTAAAAGTTTTTATTAATAATAATAAAAATCAAATTAATTAGTAATTTTTTGTAAAACTTTTTAATTCGAACTTTTATTTAATAAATTAAATTTTTTATTAAAAAAAATTTATTAGCGAATATTATAAAAAGTTTAAAATTAATATATATTTTTTCTAAGTTTAATTAAAAAATATTACGTAATTTAAATTTAAAGAAAATTCTAAAAAATTTTAGTTTTTATATAAAAAATACAATTTTTTAATTTTAAGTATTTATAATAATTATTCGTAAAAATAATAAAGTTTAAAAATCGGTGTTTTTGGTATAAATAGTGGCCTAAAGCAGGGGGTGGCCCAAGGTCAGAGATGTCGCCTTACTCCGAAACTGGTCCATGCTAGACCGGATCTTGGAATACAAAACATTTCCAATCTACTGGATCTTTCCTTCCGCGGTAGTAGATTGTATGGAGGAAATAAGCGGTTTTGATCAACAATTATGAATAAGCCAGCTTAAGAATGCAAGATTTCTTATAAAGAGCAATTGAAAGTGGATGAACAAAATATGATTTCTCTAAAACTTAACTCGTACTTGAACACTGGCGTTTCCCCCAATACAAGAACTCCTCTAGCTGAGTAGAGAACTACACAAACAAAGACAAGAAAGACAGTTTATAAAGCAAAAACATAAAAGACTGCGATCTATCAAAATCCAAAAGAAATCCTAACATCCCACACACGCGTTCTCGACTGAGGGCCCTGATCGTGCCCAGAGCTAGCAACCGAAGAGCCCAAATTTGTCGTCGCTCTTTAGCACAGAAGTGGAATATCAATCAAGCTGCAGAGGTCACCAAACAAACTAAAGCTTCTCTTGTTCACGATGGTGGCAGGCGTGCTAAGGGCAACCGACCCATCCAGCTCCTTGCCAACACAAAAGTTCTGGCTTGCTGCAGCGTCTGCTCCATCGGGATAAAGACAGATTGCGACAGTTGGTACAGGGCCGCCGTCCTCTTGTGCCTCAACAGATCGGACGGCATTGGCGCTAGAACCGATAGAGGCCTTGAAGGTATCCAACACCATGCCTGCGACGAGAGACGACGGGACGGTGGATTGAGGAGCAATCACCTCCATGACGGCTCCGTTCAGTGTAGTCTTCAGGCCAGTAAATACCGTATCATGATTGCTGTTGTCGAAGGCCGTGTTGGTCGTTGCGAGGAGGGAGTCCAAGAGGCTAGATACCTGGGCCGTAGTCAAGGCGGGGAGAGGCTGGCCGGAGGCAGCTGGCATTGCAACCACCGAGACACGGCCGACGGAGAAGCAGGGAGTCTCCTGGAAGCACCAGCCTGCGGCGCTGAACTTGTCGTTTTGCTTCGGCCCAAGGAGAGTACTAGCCACATTTGAGTAGGTCTGGTACTTGCTAAGGAAGGCTTTGGCGTCGGCAGTGAGGTTAGCTGGCTGATGAGCCAGCTCGGAGAGGTTCGGGCCGGAGACCGTCAGAGGAATGGCCTGAACAGCAGGACCAGTAGCCTTTGGGACAACGGTAGGGATGAAGGTGGGATGAGCAAGCACCAGAGGCGCAATTGCGAGGAGGGTGGCGGCGGGGTACTAGGAGTAAGAATCAGATTTGTAATAAAAGAGGAATCCAATTCAAGTTCAAACGTGACTTACTGTGAACTGCATAATGTCTTGGATTTCCGGAAGGGGTTTGTAATGAAATTTGCTGCTTGATACTCGAGTTGTTGCTACAAAGTGATAAAATCTTTATATGCGATGTGAATGAGATATTGAGACGGAAGAGGTTCAATGAGCAGAAGAGGTTTGTTTCTTGAGAGTGCTAATGATGATGTGAAGGTTTTTGAAAAGCAGGTAGAGGGGGAAGATAGCAGATTTATACATCCATGATTCTTGTGTTTCCCCAGCGAGAGTAGCTTTTCATCTCAAAATCGACCCAACAATATTCCTTCGAGTCATCACGATCTCGTCTTGAAACCCAATTGTGTTCCTTCGAGCCATCCAAGGCGATCTGATTAGCAAGGCTGGTTATACCAACTCGGAACATCGCCATTTCTCTTCACCCAAAACGCCTTTTACATCCCAACATTTGGGAAAGACTGCCTCGTGAGCGCGTAATTATGTTGGCCGTAATATTGATTTCACGCAGATACTGCTTCCCAGACGCCGAGGGGCTGCGACTTAGTCGTCGAGTCCACAGAGCTCCAATTTCTCCGTATGGTCTACTCGGGCGCTAATTGTAAGAGCTGGGGCCACCAAACACGGCCCACCCCCCCATTTTACACCAAAAGTTACACTTTTTATAACTTAATAACTCGCCATATTCTTAATAAAATTTTATAAAATTGAAGAATTGAATTAAGATTTATTTAAATTTAATTATATTAAAAATTCTAAAATTAATATCTTAAATTGCAAGTTTTATATATAAGTAAAGTGGGAAATATTAAAATTTTCATAAATTTATATGTAAATTAAGCGATTTTACTCTTCTTTCATAATTAACTACATATAACTTTTGCATTTTACATTTAATTTAATTTCTGAATAGTACAAAAGATGTATTTAGTAAAGATTAAGAATATAAGAAGTTTTTATTAACTTAAATTAACGCGTTGTAGAGATATAAATAAACGCAAAAGGAGTGTTTTAGTGTAAAATGGTGGGGTGGGCCGTGTTTGGTGGCCCCAGCTCTTACACAATCGAGGTCTTCTTACCAACATACAACAAAAAGTAGCTAGGCCTGATTAAAGGCCTTTTCCAAGCCTACCTTAATTCAAAGCAGTTTCTAAACCGTTGCCGCGGCGCTAGGCCGGCGCTTGGCGGCTGCAACCCATAATAAGTGCACGACGTCGTCAAAAATGAGAGCAAGGCGCGATGACTCCGAAACGAGGCATTATTTTTTCCCTAGGGAATTTGCCGCATTGTACCCGGCCGGAAATCCCATACCAAACCGCAGACCCGTCCAAGGAGGCCCACGCAACTACAAACCAACACGGCACAACATCATCCTTCACGGACATCCATGTAGGCCCTACGCCTTGCAACTTTCCCCTCGATTTCTCTTCCATCTTTCTTAACTCTACCACCTATACTTTACAACCAGACAGAGTGTATACGTTCCTACTACATTACCATTCCCAACCACTTCTAGTCACTCTCCAAATACGATCATGGCCCCTACCCAGCAAAGTATTGCCCTATCAATTCTCCTCCTTTATCAGCTCGACTAACTAAGGAGCAGATATGCCGCGCAATAGCTCACTGTATAGCTATTCGCCATCAGCTAGAGCCGCTGCCATCGCCGCTATCATAATGTGCATTGTATTCCTGTTCCTCCTTGTGCGGACTATCAAAACGAGAGCTTGGGTTTCCCTAGTAATGATCTTTGCGGCTGCTAGTAAGTTCGGAATATTATTTAATTATACGGTTGGATCTCACATATCTAGTGAATGGATTCGGTCTCGTGTGCAGGGTGTACTCGATCACGAACCCTAACAATATTATGGCTACCGTGATTAGTTATATGACAATCATGTGAGTATCCGGTTCAATCACATACAAATATCATTATATTTGCTAACTTGTTGGAACTGCAGACTGGCACCTTCTTTCGCTGCCGCAGCGTGCTACATTGCGTTCAAAAGACTGGTCTACTTTGTTACTCCACCGCCATCGCTACACCAACGCGCTCTATGGGTTCCACCACACTATATTACGAGGATATTTGTGGGCTTTGACACTAGCGCCTTCCTCATACAGTTTTTTGGCTTGGTCGTCCTTGCTGGAGCGGCTACCGGCAACAAATCACCTCCGGAAATAGCAACCGCCGTGGAAAACGGTGAGCGTATCTTAAAGCTCGGCCTCATTGTTCAATTATTGTGTTTTGGAATCTTTGCTGTCATTGGGTTGAGGTTTATAATTGTGAGTAGAGATTGGCACGTACAAAATGGGACAGAGTGGCGCCCCTTAGCTTGGGCGATCAATACGTGTGCAACCATTATCATGGTAAACCCTTTTCTAGTTTCCCTTTTCCTTCATTCCCTGGCTAACTTGTAAGCTTCGAGCAATCTATCGTGTTATTGAATTCTCGGGCGCGGCGGTTGGTGGGTATATCGCGGCTCACGAATGGACCTACTGGGTATTTGACGCGTATCCTATGATGAGTAAGCATCTAGTTACTTGGTATAGCAAAGCATGGTTAACATATTATATAGTCGTTTTTACTCTGGCGTATTTCGTTCATCCAGGACAATACCTGCCCCAAGAATTCCTGAAACTACGTTATAAAGGAGTTAAATTAAATGAAGAGTTGTAAGGGTATTTGCGTAGGTAGATGGAGCAATTATAAATGATCTCTCCAAATTGTATTTAGTCTTTTGAGCTTTCTAACTTTCTTTTTCCCTTTGAAAACAATTTAAGTTTTGAATTTTTAAACTTTGATCGAACTTTATTATAATGAAAATTTTTTTACTTTCAAGGCAATGTTTAATTTGCTTGGCAAACTTCAATACAAAGAAGTTTGTTTAATTTAAATAATTTAATAAAATATTTTTATTCAAAGATAAAAAGGTTTACGAGAATTTGGATTAAATTTTCGCGTTTTACTCCTCGGAATAACAACTCCGAAACGATTAAAAAAAAAACACCCCGTCAAAATCCGAATATACGATTCCAATAATTGACTCAATAGAATACTTTAATTAATGCTTCCAGTTGGCAATTCCAATACCCAACTCTCTTCTAAACCGTAGATCCCGGCAATAAACGAAACAACTGCGCCTGGGTAGACCGGGAGACCGCAACACAAGGCATACTACGAGAGCAAGTCCAACAGAGATTTCCAACAGAAGATTCTAACAACGATTTCCAAAATATACGAAGCTTTTACAGTGCCGCGGATCCTGGCGATTGACGAAACCACGACGCTTGCTTGGGCCGGCGGCGGCAATACAAGGCGTTCAAAGAGAGCAAACCCAAGAAAGGATTCCAACATATCATTCCCTTGGAGTGTTATAGATCCTAGCGGCTACTAAAACGATTGCGCCCGTATGGGCCGCCGGCGGCAAAACCAAGCATAGACCCAAGAATCCAAAGTATTTACTTAACTCTTAGCACTTAGATTCACATTTAATTATCGCCCTTGATTCTATTCAACATTTGCTCCCAGCTTTATCACCCCTCGTTGGCAAACCAGCTCTCAATTTTATTTTCGTCATTCAAAGTCCTCCAAAATGCGTTTCGACAAAGCAAAAGCCGGCTTAGCCTTGGCTCTTGGAATTGCTTTTACTACTAAAGCTCTTCCATTTCTGGAAAACAATAAAATCCAGCTCAGCACTACAAGTAAGAATCATTTAGCGTCTGTAAAATCTGTGTTTTAATCCTTTTAGGCTTGATAGCAAGTTCTCAGACGACCTCATATGCGCAGCTCCTTAACACGACAGTCCCTACGAAGGAGAAGCACGTCAAGAGAGCATCAACTCCACCACAAACAGGGGGCTCCGATACCAATGCGGGTGCACCTTTTGCTCTCCAAACCCCAGGAGACCTAGACAGCACCGACGTAGACAACTTCCAGAATTTTGTTCAGGCAACATTCCCAGACACTGAAAATTGGATCTTCTATTCCGGAGACGATTACACCGATGTACAAACCAATGCGTTCATGGCAGCGGTCTCACATACTCCTGGCTACAACCCTACCAGCGTTGGGCAAGTTTTTCCCGTGCCTCAGGTTGAGAAAGAGCTGGTCAGGGAGATGACCCAGGGAAATGAATGGAAACCATGGGCTTTCATATCCTACAGATATGCCATGGCAGCTAAGGGTACTGCACACGTTTTCTTGCCCGAGGGGAGAGATCTCTTGCACCCGTACCAAACCGAGACCCTAGGGGCAACACGGATCTCGAATTGGGAACGTTACGAACTCCCTTTTCTCACTCGTGACGGAGGTGCCGTCAACAGAATCTTGCGCTATGACTCAGGAGGCAACTTGGAAATAGCAACTATAGTCTGGCAACGAGGGGACCCAGAAATAGGTGGCCAGCTAGGTGTCCCGTGGGATTTTGTGACACCACCTTGGCAAGGAATCCCCGATGCTGCTCCAGGAGCCGAACCCGACCTCACTGGCTCCTCGCCTTCTCTTTGGAATCTGCTTTGTTGTATGGGGTCATGTTGTTTCTAGGGGATATTCGGAGGGTTAGCGATCTCGTGTATTTATTAGACAATTACTCCTCACAGTTCTTCTAGCCTTTAAATAGAGTTCCCTTTTCATTATATGCTCTAGATGAGTAGCCGCTATAAAAAGACATTCGAGTTATATCTATATCCTTATTTTATATATCTTGTAAGAAAGTGTTAATATAAAAGAGTATAAATAAGTTTTTTTTCCAATTAAGATTCTGCGTCCATATAAAATTCCATTTTTTTTCTTTTTCTTTAAAGATTCATCAGTGATTATTCACTCTTTACCACAGAGGAGCTCTGGAACTACGTGGAGCATTCTAGCTTAGAATGACGCCATTTGGAGAGCATAAAAGAACCCTCTTCTACTGTACATAGAACCAAATCAAGCTCTTTCCCCCGCGCCTACTCCTTCCAACTGCACTCGTTTACCGCTGACTCAAAGAGCGTAAGCATCTCTTTGCCTTCCTCTCCCTTTTGCTTCGCCAATTGAATAGATGTTTCACCCAGGCAATTAGCAATCCCAGGGTTTGCACCCGCCGCCACTAACACAGCAACAATCTCTCTACGGTTACCCTTGATAGCGGTGCAAAGAGCAGGGCCGCGGTGGTACTGATTACCGTGTAGATAGGTTGCATTAACATCTACCCCTTTTGCAATCAGATTCTCGACCATGGCGATCTTCCCCGCACCTGCCGCTAGGCAAATAGTTTGCTCGTTGACCATGTCCCCTTCAAACAGCTTTGTGTTTCCCCCAGCCTCCTCAAGTAAAGTGAAAACTTCGGGACGTTGAAGACCGTATGCATCTAGCATAACAGATCGAGCGTTCGGATCTGCGCCGCATGAGAGAAGGAGCTTCGTCATAGGAAGGCATTCGCTATGTTTGAGACGCATAGCGTCCAGGAGCGGGGTATCATGCATATGGTGAGGCGCTCTACAATGCACCAGGTCGCGATTCAGCTCCAAGAGAACTGAGACGCATTCAGGCGAGCCACCTTGCACGGCCCAACTTATCATCTCATAAGTTTCAAGAAACCTGGGTCTCTGATGGAGAATATCTTCCACTATTGGCTGAGCGGTAAGATACTTAAGTATCTGGAGTTGTTTGTGCTTGGCTGCAATCCCTAGCAAACATTTTATTCTTTGCTCGTAACTCCAGCCTCGTTGACGGACATGAATAGCATTTCCTTCCTTAATAATATCGGGATGGATACACCAAGGCCTAGTAAGAAAGATATGGGTAAAGGTATCCAAGTCGCTAGCAATGACTGCTTTTTGGATTTCTTTCCAAGACTCGTCGATATTTTCCACAGCTGAAGTAAAGGGATCAAGTGTGGCCTAATAATACGTCAGCTTGTAATTAGGATTTGCGTTCAATAAATACATACTAGGATTACTCTTACAAAGTTCTTCATCTTGTTTAATCGTGCCAAAGATCCTAATAAAGTCTCTTGCGGTATTTCTCTTGAGGAAAGGATACGTGTCTATTCTTGGCTGCCTAAAATACCGCCCGCCCGGCGCGTCGTCTTAAGTCACGTGTTATCTAATTTGGGGTGTGGGCTTACTTGAGTGGAAAATTAAATAGTGGGATGTCCCTCGTACCTCGCGCCATGCCGTGCCTTTGACAACTTGAATTTATTATAAAACCTTTAATATATGGATTTTTTATTTGCACCGGCTCTGCCGGCGCGAGTAAGAGCGTTCCCCTTTTACAACCCCCCCTACGTGGAGCTGGAGCTGTTAAAATGATTACTTTTAGGGGGCAAAAGAGTGCAAAAAGTCTTTGATTCTATTAGAGATTTAGAAGACACCTTTTAATTATTGACTTTTAACACGCTAAGTGTTCTACGCCAATTCACGTGATTTAAGGCATCCCAGACTACCAGCTTTACGAGGAACTCTATCCCCTGGAGTACTGACTCGCTTGCGACTTTTAGCGCGAAATTAAGCTTGGCACCCTTTGTTTTACCCCTTTATGAGAATATATCTTCTATTCTAGACTATGAAACTTCTTAAAATATAGTCCTTCTTTGCAGAGAAGTATATCACATATAGCGCATCTATACACACTACTTTTCCTACATCCAGAACCCTGCATATTAATTGATATTTCCCTTAAAACCTTTCTTCTCTTTATAGAGATTCCCTTCTTTTTGCACACTAAACAGTCCCTTTTAATCTCTCTGTGTGTGAGTGAGTGCTCTTCCATAGGGACAGAAGAGTCTGCAGAATCTATACTACTAGTCAATAGCTTTCTTTTCTTCCTTGCAAAAGTCCCAATGTCCAAGGATTTATCAATAATTGCTTGTCTAAAAGTCCTATAGTGTGTGAATTTGAAGTGGTCTGCAACAAGAGAATAGAAGCTCAAAAAGTAAGAGTTGATAAGAGCTGTCTCTAGAAGCCATGTGATTAAAGAGTAGTGTCCTCCTTTTCTGTGAAGTAATTGCAAAGTGTATTTTGCCTTGAATTGATTCCCACGGTCCACAGCTCCCATCTTATGATTGTACTTATAGTCAAGTACAGGAATCTCAAGAGTCTTAATAGACTCGTCTCCAAATGGTGCTCTAACTGTTTTTGTAGAAGTAGAGGTCTCTGAAAGGCGTTTCCTTACAGATTTCACCATATCAAGCTCTCTTTCAACACTAGTCATAAATAAGACTAGTGCATTGTCTTTTCAAGCAATGAATAAAATGTTGCCATCTTCAGAAGATTCATGGAAAAGAGTGCCCCATGGGATTTCATCCTTTTTAGAGTCCTTAGCTTTCATCTCACAAAACCTCTTGAGAATGCCAGATTTAGCTGTACAAGTTCCCGTGATTCCTATGCCTCTCTCTCTCATATATGTCAATAGCTTGACATTAGTAAACAAGTTGTCCAAATAGAGGATATAGCCAGCTTTAGAGACTTGTTGCATGAGATGTGCAACTACTGCAGAGCTGTTATTGACTTCTAATGCCTTAAGTTGAGGCACTTTGTAAGGACCTAGTTTGCCACGTGATGACTTGATCTTAATGATTCCTTTTCTATACCAATACCAAGTTAGAAAGTATCCTAATTCAGCAAGCACTCAAATCTTGTATCCCTTTTCAATTGGCTTCTCTTTAATGACAAGTGTATCAAGAGATCTGCCTTCAAATGGAGACATAGCTTCATCAATTGCAAGATCTCTACCAAGCGTCTACAACTTTAGACTAGTATCCTTAATATGACTAGCAAGAAGTTCCAACTATAAAACATTATTAGCATTTTGACTTGCTAAAAGTGAGACAAGTTTATAGTGCATACTCTCTCAAAAACTGTCTCAAAATCAGCATTTGGGTCTGCATCTGCTACTCTCATTTTAGTGTGAATTGCCAAGAACCTGTCTTTAGACATGACTCTTGAAATTGCATGATCAAATTCCCCAGCCTTTGTAGACCAATATAACCTCATATCAGGCTCTTTGTGAAGGCCCATATAGATCCTAATGCCAATGTAGGCATATATCTCTTCACACGTGACTGGTTTCCAACTCCTTGCTCTAAAATAACGCTACTGAGGCCCAATTGGAAGCTGTTCAGCCTTCTCATTGGTATTATTGACAATCTGACAAATGATCTCAGTAGGAAGGAATAGTCTGAAGATCTCCCAGGCATCTAATGGCTGGATATAAGGAGGGAGATTGATTTTATGTGAAAAATCGGGCAATTTCATCCCATTGAAGTGTTTTCCTATCTTTGTAGCTGGAGAGATATCAGGCCGTAAAGTTGCAAAGTCTGTAGAATCAGAGACTACATCTTTCATAGTCTTATTAGGCATTCTGGCTGTCAATTGAAGTAAAATAAGGAGATTATCTGTTGTTTATTTACATTCCAAGTTTTGGTGTTCTTGCTCTGCACGTGATAAAGTGGTCTGTGCGCACGCTAAAAGTTGCAACCAGCACTCTAGGGGATAGTGGGACGACCCTCGTACCTCGCGCCATGCCTTGCTTTTAACGATTTGAACTTTGAAATGATATAAAGCTTTTAATCGCACCGGCTCTACCAGCGCGAGTAGAAGCGTTCTCTCTTTACAACCCTCTTTACGTGGAGCTGCCCTACGGGGAGCGCTAAGTGCCAAAAGCGACACATCTTGGCGTTTCTTGGCAAAACCTTGGCGCAAAAACGTGCCGCAAATATCACGTTTTATTATGTAACCTCCAGGTAAACCATTTTTCCCTAGCGGGATAACCTTTAACTGTCGTCAAAGGCATACTTTTAACTGTCGTTAAAGGCAAATTGCGGGAGCGCTAAATGGCAAAAGCGACATATCTTAGCGTTTCTTGGCAAATCTTGGCGCAAAAACGTGATTTAAATTTTTTAAAAATATCGCGTTTTATTACGTAACCTCTAAGTGAAACTTTTTCTCCCTAGCAGGATACCTTTAACTATCGTCAAAGGCACTATAACAGTCATAAGGCGAGGTAGTTGAGAGACGTATGCGTGGTTGAAAGGTTTGTTGTATTTTGTCTGCTCATCCATGCTCATTTTATAGCAAAGCCATCTCCCATCCCCTACCTCTATCCATGTATTTATGCAACCCCCATAGCTACCCTTCTCCCCTCCCCTCACCCCTTTGCCCACTTCCTCTCACCTAACCCTACCCTCCCACCATGCAAAAAACCAGCCAGCCACCACAAAAATGCAAGAAGATGCAAATGCAGAAAGAAAGAAAAAATAAAATACAATCATCATACACAGCCGAAGTCTGTCTGTTCAGTTGCAATCCAGCCAGACTCCAACCTAAACCTATTCATTAATGCACGCAAATGAGTAAAGTCCAAAGCCAGATCTCTGAACTCCGTTCGTTCCGCACCATAAAACACCACCATGATAAACAAGACCAAGATAGACAGAAAAGCAAAATGCAAATGCTGAATCAAAGCGAGAACTGGAGTGTCGCAATCATGAATGACCACCCGTACGCCGTGACATCTTCCTTTGGGGGTGGAAGATGTAATGCTCGTGTTCTTTCGTCGGAATTTTGATATGTTGTGCGTAGTCGAAGGGAAGTGAATTATGGACCATTAAGGAACATATCCATCTCATCATCACCCCCCTCCCATCTCGGCGGCGCATCCTTACTCGTATCAACCACCTTGCCCGCTGTGTCTACCACAGCACTCGTACTGCTCGGACTGTCCAATTTCTCATCCTTAGGTCCAATTCGCTCATCAGCATCATCTTGATGCGTCAATTCGTCAAACATCCTTGAGACGCCTTGAGAAGATCCAGCGAAAGCATCACGCATCGGACTATCGTTGCCGGCTCCAAGAGCAACCGAGTCGAGTCGACTATAGGCGGCGTCGGTGAACATGCCTGGTTGGCGAGGACTGCCGTGGCCGCCGAAGCCTGGAGACTGGAGACCACCATGCAGGAAGGCGTGAGGGGCGAAGGCAGGTGAGGTTGCTGATGGTGACGCCATGCTGAAATGTGGATCTGCTCCAAAGCCGAAGTGAGGTGGTGGATGCGCGTGGTCATGTGGGGACATTCCAGAGAGAGTTGGACCACCGTGAGGGTGCATAGTTGCTGATGTAGGGAAGCTGTGCGAGGTAGGCGTGCCAGAATCCGAGCGTCCTGGTGCAGGTTGAAGAGGTTGTGGACGCGATGACGAAGGCTCGCTGGATTTCCGTTTGTTGACATTGTGAGGCTTGATGCGAACATTCTGGGGTAATTGTTCGGGATCCTCGACACCATGCTGCGCTAGCAGCTTCTGGAGCTTTGTTGGACGAGGCTTTCTGGTCGACTTGGAGACTTCGAGGACTGGTGGCGGCTCAGGTGCAACAGGTGACCACCTGTGAAGTTCTTGTCTGAAGAAATTTGTCTCGTAGGAGAGCAGAATCTCAGCACCCTCAATCTTACGAAGGTAGAAGCGTTGTGTTTCGCACTCGTCGGCGGTTGCCATGACTGGATTGCAGAATGGCGAGACGTGGTTTCGGAACTCCTGTGCGTTCTCAATGATCTTCGAAAGCACATCCTCTTCATCGGGTCTGAATGGGAGCGTGGGAATCTCGTCTTGCCAGGACTGCAGATCTTCGAGTTTAGGTCGTGCTGCATCGCGGGGAATTCGCACACGCCAGTCGCAGATGGGACAAGTGTACTTCTCGTCATCCTTGACCTTTCCACGAGCGATCTTCAAGCATTTACCGTGATACCTGCAAATTTAGCGACGTTCATTCACAACATATCAAGATATGCACTCACCACTCATGACAAAGCTCGCACTCAATCATCATACCAGCCTCAATGCGCCGACAGATACAGAAGACCTCCCGGAATCGTGGATCCTCCCAGCTGTGAAGTTTTTCATTCGAAGGACTTGGCTCTCTTGAAGCAGGCTCTGCTGGCATTCTTGGCTTATCGGACGTGATGTCGAAACAATCAACGTTTCTCTCCAAGACATACTCCATGTGAGACTTGAGAATATGTAATGGCGCATTTGCCTTGCCAAAGAGCTTTTTGCCTTTCCGCATCCAATCCTCGTGACGCTTCTGTTCCTTCTCAAGATCCAGAGTGCCATTGGGCTTGCTGTTCAATTCTGCAAGTTGCTCCATGGTCTCGCGGACCTCCTGGTAAGACGGTCGCTTCGTATAATCCTCGTTTCTGCTTCGCTCGACGAGAGATACAATCTTTCGGTGTGCATCTCTTTGCCTATCCAGGATTGCGTCAACAGCAGCTAATGTGTCGGCTGAGACGGGAAGTGCAGCAGCTTGGGCTTGAGCCGAAAGAGCTTCTAATTGAGGGTAGTGAATGACCTCAGCATTGATCAATTCCTTGGCCTTGATTTCCCAAGCATGACCTTGAGACTTCTGGAGCTTGTAGTGATTCAAGAACTCGTTGTACTCGGGAATCTCAAGCTTGTCTCCCTCATCAATAAGATCCGAAACCTCTTGGAGCGTCAAGAACTGGTCGCGGTTATCACGGGCTCGATCGTTCCACTTCATCTGTTGAACCATCTTATCCAACTTGTCGACTTCGGGGATATCCACATTGAAAGTTCGTCCCTTCTCCAACAGCTCCTCAAATTCTTGAGTCTTGCGCAGGATAGAATTCTGCATAGCATTCGAAGCGTCGAGACGGAATTGCTTGATGGCAGTAGCACGTTCGTTCAACTGGGTGATTTCGGAGCAATCAAAGCCTAGTCTTTCAGCCTGCTCAATCAGCTTCATAATGTTGTCGACTTTTCGGTACTCGCGGTCTCGCTCCTCCATCTCAGCAGCCTTGCTACCCTTGCGCCAAGCCTTCTCGTTCTTTCGACGATTCTGTTGCTTTCGGACGATATAGTTGGTGGCTTCGTCGACCCACTCATTACATTTGTCAACAAACTGCTTCAGTGATAGGAGAGATTTGAGGTCGTACGGGATTCGTTCTCCTTCGTTGACAAGGGTTCGCATAACCTTCAATGAAGGATGCGCCTGCTCGCTGAGAGCCTTCTCTACTTTCTCCTCCCACTGCTCGGGTAGCTGGGCCTTATCAGCCACTTTCTCGGAAATGGCTTCGATTGCCTCTTCGGTACGACGGTAATGAAGAGTGTGGTCCTTGCCAGCATATCGCTGGTCTTCGGGTACGCTGCAGCATTCGTAGTTGCCAGCATGGAGAAGACACATAACCTTGCCACTGGTATCGCACTTGAAGCGGGAAATGTAGCAGTAAGCCTTGCAGTGCGTGCACTGGTATTCGTCTTCGGGTACATCCTCCTCGTCGATGGCAAAACCAATCTGACATCTTGGACCTGCACCTTCAATGACATCGGTGATAACACAAGGGCCAGCATGCTCCTTGTGCTTGTCGATGAAGAGCTTTCGCTGGGCTTGTTCGCGGTCTCGAAGGCGTTCAAGTGCTGGAGCTAGCCACTTCGCTGTTGCAATAGTTACACCGCCAGTTGCAGCACCTTCAGCAGCGGTCCAGAGGAGCTCATCGTGTGAGAAACATGGCTGGCGTCTGAATTGTTGCAATCGCTCAACGCCAGCATCGCCGAATGGTTCCCAGTCATTCGGTGCAAAATTGACAGCCTCATTGAAGTTGAAACCATGATTGAAGCCAGCGTGGTATGCTTGTGGGAAGGTGATGACGAATTGACCAGCTCTCTGATCCAGTGCATAGACTCTAACGCCCGCCTTCTTCAGTTGCTCTGGAGTGAGGAGGGTGACTAGTTGGAAGAGAAGATCTGGCTGGGTTTCGAAAAGTTCTGGGACAGCTTCTCGCATAGCAGCCTCAAACTTCTCTGCATCTTCGCCAGGAATACCGTACCAAGTCTTGGTAGAACCGAAGTGTTGATAGTTTGCCGAGTATGCGTAATGATCTTCATTGTGCCAGCAGAAGGTCGAGAAAATCATGCCAACATAAAGCCAAGGCACAGTCATACCAGAGATGTCAGACTTGATGTGGCGGAACAAAGACTCGGGGTGAAGAGGCATGATGTTCAAGTTCCAAGGATCGGTGGAGTAAGGATCGAGTGGGTTCTTCTCAATGGTGGGGAAGCCACTGCCATGGGTCGTCGAGTGAATATCGGCACCATACTCCACTTCGACGGTTTCTTCCAGGCTAGCGACCAAGCGCCAAAATTCCCGCTCAATATCGTCTTCAGTGACGGGCCGTGGACAGTTCAGGACGGGATCGAAAGGCATCTTGTTCTGGAAGTATCCTTCTTTGAAGTCTGCAGCCTTTTCTTGGAATTGTTTCAGCGAATAAATTCCGCCCTCTTCAAAGCCAAATTGGCCATCACCAACAAGACATCTAGGGCAGTGCCAGTCGTAGTTCGGCTTTTGCAAGACCTGTGGATCGAGGCAAGCCATGTGGTAGCCTTGGTCACATGACTCGCACTGGAGAATTGTTGTTGGATCGTCGCCTTTGCCGCATTGCTCGCACTTCTGCACAGATTCTAAGTCTAGATTCGGAAATAGTATATCTTCAATAGATTTGCTTACCTCACCCGGCGCAAAGGAGCCATGCTCTCCTGGGATTCGAGGCTGGGTTGGTCGGAATTGGGTCATGTGCGATCCAGCCACGGTCGGCACGGCATCTGCAGGGCTGAGATTAGCCGGGGTATCTTCGCCAATCGAAATGCAACCTGAAGTTTGGGGTATGCATCGGATGCATCCCTGACACCACATAACGACCTGAAATGACATTCATGGTACTCTTGCAGAAGAAATATATCCACGTACCTTTCTTGAGGCGCTTGCTCCGACGGCCCCCGTTCTCGCTGTCTTCAAGTGCGCTGCCTTTTCCTCTCGAATCTAAGCTATCGTGGCTCATCTGTCTCTTCAGCATTGGATTAGAAGTAAAGCCGTTGACAACTGGTGCAGAACCAAGTGCTGAAGGTCTGTATTCGGGGGTGTTCTTGGCTGAGGACATAGGACTGTCATATTGTCGTCTCGGTGGAGTGAAACTGCTCTCTTCACGCTCACGTCTATTGATAGAGACAGGTGTGAAAGTGGCTGGAGCTGTGTTGACTGGTGTAAAACCTCCGGTGTTGACAGCCGTGAAGCCTGAAGTGGCTGGCGTGGGTTGAGGAGGTCCTGTTGGTACAGGTGTAGTGGCAGGAGAATCAAGTCGGGGGATATTCTTCATACCCTTATCGTAGAACTCCTCCTTCATTGAGGCATTGAGTGCATTCGAAGCCTGCATCGCCGGAGATTCGCCTCTTAGACTCGAAGGCGTGTGTTGATGAGGTTTCTTCAAAGGGGAAACTGCTGGCGAAGGCGTGAGAGGACCGCCATACTCGTACTCCAGTTGTTGATGGACACCCGGCTTGGCTAGGCGTAGGTACTCCTCATAGGGATATAGCCATCGCTGGTATGAGTTCTTGAGTGACGTTGACAAAGACGACATGATCTTCCCACTATATCCCAGGTCTCGTCCAATCTCAGCCCATTTCTTCTGCTTGCAAACTCTCTCGAATCCACCTCTTGTTTCGACTGCTTTCTTGAGCTTGTACAGGTCGAGTGGTCGCTTGTCCACGCTGGGAAATCGATTGAGGTTAGTACCATGTTGCTTATGGAATTTTGCTAGTTGATCGAGATATGTAAGGTTTGCGCGAGTGCCTAGAAGAAAACATTAGACGCATTGCGCCGCGAAGAAAGTGACATGAGTCTTTGTTGGTTGTGTGGGGCTACTCACTGCCTTCAACTGAATTGAGCTCCTGCTTTCTCGTCCGAAAATGGAACCTCTGCGAACAATGGTTAGCTTCCCATTCAGTGCCATACATTAGTTGAAATATGTGAAAGGGCAGATGCGCATGTCTGGACGACTTCTATCGCATCAAGGATAGTTGACAGCCCACCTCTGTGTCGATCGCAAAGTCTGGCTTCCATGAATCAGGCGGGATAATCTTGCAGATGCCATACTGCGAAGCCTCTGGAGCAATCTTCTTCATGTACTCGAAAGGGTCCTTAAATTCTTCTTCGGTAGGCCGGTATGTGGGTGCCTCCTGCAATTGATGCGGTCTGATTCTCTTGCTGGTCTCTCGGCTCGCAGTTGGCTGTCCCCGCCTCTCGACGCTGGTCAAATCAAGTGGCAGAGAGTGCATTGCGCTCAGAGGCAGCGGTGCAGCGGCTGGATTATTCGCATTGCCAGCCGTAGTCGGCTTGCCGCGAGAAGGAGTCGCATTACTGTTCGTTCCACTAGCCGGCGAGGCTCGCATGGTCGAGCTCGAAGCCGCGGAGGCCATCGGAACTTGAACCATGTTGACGGAGCTCAGGTCCAGATATCGGGGTATTCGAGGATGTAGGGTGTCGGCAGATCTCGAGGAATTAAATCGTCGACATCGAATGGGCTATGGTCGAGCGTTGGAGGTGTGCCGGACTGAGATGTTGAAATGGTCGGCACGTCCCCCTCGCAATCCACACACAGAACAAAACCGATGCGCAGGAACGAAGAACGCTAGTGCATTATATTTGCCCTACTACTAATCATGCGTGTCGAGAATGGTTGTGTGAATTCGAAGACGGTGATGTCGTGGGAGAATGGGTGTGTTATCGTGGTCGTGGTCTCGTGGACGTGGTCGTGGAATATGTACGAGAGGAGGAAAGGTGGAGGATGAGGGTTTTCGATATTGGGGCACTGGCGGGTTTGGCATCTTACGGGCATGTTGGAAGTCAAGTCATGCTTTGCTCCAGAGCTTCGGCTAGAAATGGGGCTAGGAGCAAAGCAAGCCGCCAGAAACAGTGGATATCGAGCCATGCATGTAATCCCTGTATATCAGAATGCCCGGCTGTGGCAAGGCGATCAAAAATATATCCTCACGTGTATTCTCTTCCGTCCATTCTGTAATAATTATTTTTCACGTACTGGCACAATTTACGATGTTCTTTTAGACCACGTGCTGCAATATAGCTATCGTTGACGTTGCGCATTGTTCCTCTTTGAGTTCGCGGGCATTTTATCGATTTTGATAGTGCCAGGCATGCGACCAGGCCCCCTGCTTCAGGCCTAAGGCAGGAATACACTAGTAACCAATTATATATCCAGCAAGACCCAACGACGTCGAAAGAGACCCACACAGATCGTACGGTACGCAACTGCTTCTTCCAGCCATCGGGACGTCCGAAGAAACATCACATCAACCAAGCATCAACGCCTTCATACTCTCCGCCCGAGAGATGCAACTCGAACCGCACATCGTTCAATGCGATTTTTCTTACTTATGAAGAACATTGCGATCGTTGATGATAACCTTAATTGAGACAAATACCCGGTTCCTCGGTTCGTCTGAAGTCCGCGCCGGGTCCACTTTCGCGACGTCGTGAGCCATAAACGAACGTCACGACTCATTCCAACATCAACAGCCTCATAGGTACCTTTTCAATGCCTCTGGACCGTCCCATACCAGCATTCTACTGTTGCTACTTACTCAGGTCGACTGTACGTTCCAGCAGTGTTTATGTAGGCTCGACGCCGAATCCAGGTATTTGTTTTCTTCTAGTCACGCGTGGAGAATGCTCACGCGCCTTAGTGAGACGACTGCGTCAGCATAATGGAGATGCCAAAGGCGGTGCAGTCCGGACGAGTCGGGCCAGTCTTCGACCATGGGAGATGAGCTGTATCGTTACTGGCTTCCCGAGCCATATTGCGGCTCTACAATTTGAGTGAGTTGATGTTGATATACGTCACGTGTATTGTTGCACGATTCGACAATCTATTTTCCCCTTCTCTCCCATATTTCTGACCTTGCTTCCTTTCTCACCTCATCACCAACTTGGATTCATCCGTTGCTTTGGTTCCGATCTAACTTACTTAGATGGGCTTGGCAGAATCCACATATCACGACACACATCCCAGCTGAGTCTCGACTCCAACACGCAGCCGGAAAGAAACGATCAGGCCACCCCAAGAGACCACAACATTCTGTTGCATCCCTCCTCTCGAATCTGCATCTCCTCCTACGCGTCCCCACCTTCTCGAGGTGGCCACTCGAGCTGCGCTTTTTCTCCGAAGACGTATATAAATCCTGGCTGAAGTGGTGCAAGTCGGCCGCCGAACCCATTCGAGAGAGTATCAATGTCTTCCAGGACTTCCCTCCGATAACAGACGAAGTACTGGATAGTGAGGATAGCCCCAAAGCGAAGAAACGGAAACTCAACCATGGTATTCAAGGACTGGCGGTTGCATACGAAAATGAAAAAACGCACGTCGAGAAGGGGAGAAACATTGTGGATTTTGAGCGCGAAGGATCTTGTGCATTATGCCACGATCAACTCGAACATGGCGCTGGCATCTATACGATATGCCCGAGTCCTGGATGCGAGTCCGTCACACATTTGACTTGTCTCAGTCAACACTTTCTGAGGGACGATGGAGATTCTCTAGTTCCAATCATGGGAAGGTGTCCTAGTTGCGATACAGAGCTCAGATGGGTGGATGTTGTCAAAGAGTTGACCTTGAGGATGCGGGGTCAGAAAGAGGTCGAAAAGCTGCTGAAGGTGAAAAGAGCGCGGAAGGGGAAAGCCACGGCATCTCAAGCAACTATCGAATCATCGGACGAAGAAGACGAGATGGACGAGGAGTCTCAGCGACAAGAATTCGAAGATCAATTACGAGAATTAATTGAATCGGATCGGGAGCGCGAGGGAGCAGGAGACAACTAGCACGAAATAGATGATTCCGACTCAGACACGCAATCAATAAATAGCAGGACTTCAGTAGTCTCCAGGCCCGCTGGGATGCAGGCTAAAAAGGCTGTAAAGTTAGACGCAATCATCGAGGATAGCGACTGGGATGATGCCGAAATATTAGATTGAAATGAGAAAAGGACACAACTTGGGATTTTTTACGACAAACGATACCCCTCATTCATTGAGAACAATACTCATTCTCTTCTCTGGACGCCTCAAATCCGATCGGGTACCTGCGTTCGAATCCCTGTTTCCACAATCCCACTTTTGCGTATCGCATTCTCTGGCCTCGGCACGCACAAGTTCCAAGATAGGTACAGCACCTTTTCTCCCTCCTTCTTGGCTCCCTTCCGCCTTTTGCCAAGTTGATATATCCCAACATCTATTTTTACGACTCGTCGGTATACTAGTAGTCTTGCTTCCACCCGGACCCTGAAGGGCCGAACCTCCAATCGTATCTCCGTACCCCATGCGCCACACCTTTTCTGCCACCCCGCAGTCTCGCTTCGAGACCTGTGCTCGGCTCTTCCCACCGACGGCTGTTTGACTGCATCGTCTTTTCAATCTCAACATCCCAATTACGTGTAACGGCACGTTTAAACTTCAATATCCTTGTTCCTTGCTAGCAATGGTGAAGTTGCCAAGCACAATCATACTTTCGCTATCGGTGTACAGACGCACGACATCAAAATGCCCAAGAAGGACCAACTCCACCATGGCCCGAAGAAGTCTTAGACTATTAATGAGGGCCCGAGAAGATGGCTTATATATGCATCAGCCGGAGTTCTCCTTCTCCTCATATGTCAATCCAATATGCCCTCCTTTACCGCTTCGTCATCACCAGCTGCGCAACTCTAATTACAAGTTCAGCCCCCTACAGAAATACTACACGATCAGCATCAACACCAATAGTGACCATCAAGAATGGATCCTATGCAAGAGTCTACAATGATCAATACAGCCAAAATTTCTTCCTTAGAATTCCATACGCTCAGGTTCGTATCCTTTTCTACGCGACGCGTCCTCCACGTGATTCTCACACGTCACATCACAGCCACCAATCAACGATCTCCGTTTCCGTGTTCCTCGAAGTCTGAATACAACATGGAATGGAACAAGAGACGCTGCCAAATGGTCCCCTTTTTGCGTCGGCTATGGGGTGGACGATGAGGCCCATGACTTGGATGAGGATTGTCTGTACCTCAACGTCTTCCGGCCTCACCTCTCTTCGTCATCCCCAAACTCCACCAACTCATCCTCAATTACCTCAAATTCAACAAACGCAGCCAAGAGAACAAATGACGGGCTCCTTTCCGCAGTACTCTGGATCCACGGTGGCGGTCTCTTCATGGGCGGCACCAATGACCAACGCTACAACGCTTCCTTCTTGCTCACCACCTCAGTTCTCATCTCAAAACCCATCCTCGCAGCCTCAATCCAATACTGTCTCTCCCCATTCTGTTTCCTAGGCGGTGCTGAAGCTTTAGCTGATGGAGCTACGAATCTTAGGTTTAGAGATCAGAGGTTGACGTTGCATTGAGTGCAAGAGAACATTGAGGCGTTTGGGGGTAATCCGAGGAAGGTTACAATTTGGGGTGAGAGTGCCGGGGCGCAGAGTGTGGGTGCGCATTTACTGGCTTATGGTGGTATGTCTTACTTCTTTCCACATATTCGCTATCGCAGTACCAAAACTGATGGTTCGGGTGGGCAGGCAGAGATGACGGACTCTTCAGAGGCGCAATAGCACAATCCAGCGGCCCAGCCGTAAATTTCTTCCCCGTCGACCTCCCACTGGGCTACAACAGCACAGCCTACCAATCTGTCTACTACTCTCTCGTCTCCAACACTTCGTGCTCCTCCCCAACCCCCCAATTTACCAACTCGCTGGACTGTCTCCGCGCTCTCCCCTTCTCAGAGCTCAACATCGCCTTAAATGTGTCGTCGAGAATCAGTGGTCTAGGACCATTCGTCCCAACAATCGACAACGATTTCATCGCACGTGGCCGAGTGCGCAGGTAAAGAGGGGAGTTTGTTAAGATGCCGTTGCTGATTGGGATGAATAGTGATGAGGAAACTGCATTTGGGTGTTCTTTAACGTCTCTTCCGATGAGGAATTCCTCGGCACTCTCGCCTCTACTGGAATATCTCCCAACTCTTTCCCAGGTCAAGTTATCCCATATCTATGGCCAAACATCGAAGCCCTAGGCATCCCCTCACCAATCTCCTACCCAAACCTCTTCGCCTTCGACACCTCCCTCTCAAGCATGCTAGGCACCCAGTTCCTCCGCCTAACATCCTACTTCGGCGACATCATCATGCACGCTCCCAGTCGCCTGACCTCTCACACCTGGTCAAAATACAACGCCCCATTATGGTCCTACTGTTTCGACGTCCACGTAAACGGTAAAACTCCCGTCATAGGTGCTACGCATTTCTCAGAAGTAGTGTTCGTCTTCAACAATATACTTGGGGTTTGTTGTGATGTTAATCCTTTTGGTAACCTCACCTCCGAAACCACAACTTTCGATAACCTTGCAAACCTCATGTCAAGAAGCTGGATTAGTTTTATTGTCGATGGGGTCCCGAATAATAGTGCTGTGGAAGGGGCTGCGTATTGGTCGGCGTATAACTCGAGCGCTGGGGGTGGGGAAGGGTGGAATATGGTGTGGACGGTTAATGGGATGAGTTATGTGGAATGGGATACTTTTCGCGCGGAGGCGATTGGGTGGGTGGGGGATAACTTACTTGGGGTTTATGGGCTGTGACGCCGATGAGCCTTAGCAAAATAGGAAATTGGGATTCACCTGCAGGTGTTTGATTTCTGTGTCGCGAGATTATTCTTTCAGTGGAAATGTTTGATGCGCTCTTCAAGGTCTATTATTTTCACGTCAATCCTTACTCCTTCGTGTGTGCGCCAAGGTGAGGCCCACATAACCCCCCACCGCTCTATTAACTCCCGCCTCGCCTCGTGCTCACTTATGATTACCCACCAAGCACAATAGTGAAAATTAAAACTTATCAAAGAATTCACACGTGACTATCAATATATCAAATTTTGCCATTTTATGCCCGAGGCGGCCTAGATTTAACGTAGTAACAATTAAATCCAAACGGGAAAGGTATCTTGAGGATAATGTCGTCTTGAGGGATCACATAACACGCAATTTCGCGCAAAATCAGCCTTTTAAACTTTCATATTAGCTCTTAGTGCTTGGAGACTCATTGCGATTGACTAATGTAGATGATCACGGTTAGTCACACTGTGCATTTTCGATCATTCACCCAACTTGAATATTTCATCTCATCTGTCCATTTCACCCAAAAATCCGGCTTAAGAAGTTCAATTTTTTATCACCAATATGATGTTCAAATCCGCTCTCAACGCCCCGTTAACGATTTCCGGGCCCATTCCAATGAGTTTCAGCTCGATGGCCTTTGAAAGTCCCCCCGGATGAGGCTTTGTGTCACCCATCCTCCTCTTCTTCGATGCTGGGCTGTCTTCCTTAGACACATGGGACCCGGCATAAACAGATTTGAAATCCGCACAAGAGATCAGAACACCCAATGCAGGCTTCATATCCGAACCTACTACTTCGTCCCGCTCAATATCAAACATAACCTTTCTCCCGCTCTCGATATCCTCGGCAGTGATGTCAATAGTAACATTACGATCAAAGCTCGCGAACTTCGCTCCCTTGACAACGGTATGCCAGTCACGAATGCCGCGGAATGTGAAATGGATATCTGGACATCCGACACCGGGAATTTCGTCCCCGAGCTTGGGAAAGATATAAGGCCTGTCCACGTCCAGACGCCCACGGAAAAAGAGCCTGTGCGCGTCGAGAGAAATGCTTGCGTTTCTGGTACATTTGCGTTGCACGACGATGAGATCCGGATTCTCGCGATCGAGGTCCCCCTGTTCCTTCGAGAGCAAAATCTCGCGCGCAATATACGTGTTATTCTCGCCATTGATCACAGTATCTGAAATCGAATGTTCAGCGATAGGTACAGTACTGTGGCTGGGGTTTCTGTGAGGGTCTATTACTACCTTTTATAGGAAACAATCGAAATTTCGTTCCGGAATTTTCGCATTCTTTCCATGCTTCCGCGGTGGGGGTATCGTCATGCTCGAATTCTCCCGCGACAATGGTCAAGAGAGACTCTTCTTCCTTGGACTGCTTGAGCACGTCGAGTAATGACCCCAAGTACGAAGACTCGGAATCACTGACAAAATCGGATGCACTCCTTCTCCACGTCTTCCTCCGCTCCCGGCTCTGTTCAGGTGACAGGGAAAACGAAGCACTGCTTTCAGTCCCCAACACCGCTTCACCTGTCTCCGGATCCTCCTCTTCGGCAAATGCGGGTTTTCGTTTCATCTGGCCGTGCAGAGATAGATTTGCGGTGGTGTGTGAAAGGATGGTGAACAAACAGATTTTTTTTTGGTTTTTTCAAAGAATGAAAGGGACATGCATGATATTGGGGATGGCTCGCTACGTACTCGTGCTCTTTGGAGCGCTTAAAAATATGTCCCGCTAAATGGCGATTTCCCATTGGTTAAGTGATGGTACATGATACCCAGATCGGCGGCACGCGGAACACTTCGAGTATGACACCTATCCGGTTTCAGAAGTCTGTATCCTTAAATACGAGGACGTTAGATCGGTGAGGTCCGACAAATTGTAAGGCTGAGTTTCTAGTCACGTGTAGCCGCTAGGATCTAAGATGGGTTCCCAAGACAACTCTCCTCACCGTTGCCTCACCCTCACTCACCTCAACTTACCAAATATTTCTGGTATAGTAGCTCTGCTCACCTTCTCAAAATACAAACGGATTTACTTCACGGGATAATTGGCGTGTGACAACGAGCTGTTGTCGACTGATTGTTTTTTTTCTGTTCCCGACGGTTCGATTGCGCATACGTATTGGTAGGTTCTTGAGTCGTTTTATTATTTGGTTTGGAAGTGCGGAGGAAGTATCCTCCTCCTTACATTCTGCGTCAACTTCGATATCACCAGCAGAGAGAAGTCTCCCGGTGAGCAAATCCAACACCGACCGACCGTGCCGCTCTTCACATGTGGCGCATAAAACCAGAGATTTGCTAGCCCTGCTCTGATTGGATGAATCCCGCATCGCCAGCCCTACCAGCCACATTTTGCCGTTATTCGTGGCTGAGCCGTTTAATCCTCCTTGCTGCCTCACTCACATTCATGCAACTTTTCATTTTCTACATCCTCATTCCCCTCCCATATCTTGCAAATCTCCCTCAATATATCTTCCACCGAAAAGGGCCCAACTCTATTCGAAACATTTTCTAGATGATTTTGGTAAGGTAAAAATGGACGAAGATCCTCTGTCCGAGGTTCGGGCCTCAATGCAAACCCTCCTCAACCCCCGTTTCTTCCGAAAAAGTCGATGGTGAAATCCCGGACGAGCTTCGAAGGATGGTGCTGGAGTTTCCGGAGATGATTCCGGGAGGGAATGAAGAGATTGAGAAGATTATTGGGAAGCCGCCCAAGGAGTGGAATCCGTTAGATATGAGTGAAGAAGACAGGGAGAGGAGTTTGGATGCGCTGTGGGAGTATTATATTATTTTGCAGATGAAGGCTGGGGGAGAGGGGGTTGTTATTGAGGATGAGTGGAAGGGGAAAGACAAGGATGTTGTTGAGGCGGATGAGAAGGAAAAGGGGAAAGAGGTTGTTAGGATGGAGGAGGGTGCAGAGGAAGGGGATGGAGAGGATGAGGAGAGTGGCGGGGAAGAATTGGATTTTATTGAGAGATTGAGGAACCATCCTCTGTGGGACATTCTCAACACCCCGTCGACAGAAGCCAGCCTGGTCTTGCCAAAGAATCTACCTACGGAGTCGAAGCCGGAGATAGAATTTCAGTATGAGCCACTGGATTGGACCACCGATGCCTCGAGACTGATTGTCCTTCATCCCGGGAGTCGCGACGACGAGATCAGATGTACGCTACAACCACTTCCTCTTTCGGTCATCGAGAATCCAGACAATAGATCTACGGAACATGCTTGCTATGAAGCACTTTCTTACGTTTGGGGTGACCCATCATCGCCTCAACTGATCCAGATGAACGGACATGATTTTGAAGTCGGCAGAAACCTCTTTTCCGCACTCCAACATCTCCGTATCGAGGATAGTGATAGACTTCTCTGGGTAGACGCTATCTGTATCAACCAATCTGACATCCCCGAGCGAAACTACCAAGTCTCCCGCATGGGCCTCATCTACCGCGCCGCCCTCCAAGTCATCGCATGGCTCGGCCCCGCAACCCAAGGCTCAGATCGCATCCTCTCCGCACTCTTAGCCTTCCAAGCTTCTCAAGAAGGGGCGTCACACCTTCTAACACAAAACAACAAAGATATAGTCGAATGTCTCTTCGGCGACTCAGATCTAAAGGCAGATCTTTCCCTCCTCTCACAATACTACGGATACCTCCGCATTCTCTGGGACCAACTCTATACCCTCATCTCCCGCCCCCTTTTTACCCGCTCGTAAGTCGTTCAAGAAATCGTTCTCGGCCGCTACGTATCCATCCACTGCGGCACCGGAAGTGTATCTTACGACACCCTCGTAGAGGCAGTAGGATGTGCTTTAACTCTTCGAAAATCGTATGATGTTAATACGCATGATGACCTTCAACCTGGAATGGCGAAATTCACATCCTTCGTTATGCTCCGCAACGAGTTACGAGCTTCTCAAGAAGAGGAAGAACTCCCACTCTTCCATCTCGCCTCGAGATTTGGACGGTTACAAGCAACTAATCAGCGAGATAAGATATATTCTTTCCTTGGCCTTTCATCTCATCTCATCAAGACTGGCAAACCACACGAGCAGTCAGATTTCGAGCCCGATTATTCGAAATCTGTACTGGATGTATTTCGCGACTTCGCGATCTTTTGTGTTAAGAAATACAACAATCTCGATATCCTCACTGTTCCGTATTGACACGATGTAGATCGTCCCTGGGATGATGGATGGCCGTCTTGGGTTCCTGACTGGGAGAGGAGGGGAATACGAGAAATTGATTTCGTCAACATCGAAGCGCTAGGACAGAAGAAATTATTCCGAGACTTCTTTGCTGGCCTATATGATGATGACGACATCGAGATCGTTACTTCTCCCGACAAAGAATTTCTCGCTATCATGGGATACGATTTTGATGAGATTGCCGAAGTTGTAGAAGGAGATTTATTCGTGGAGCCTAGCCACGTCTCGGGAGAGAAAGGAGCATGGACAAACTGGCATCATTTCGCTACCAAGCTTTCATCAGAATATCCAGCTGTGTATGATGATAACGAAGAAGCGTTCTGGAGAACATTGGTAGCAGACTCCAATGGTGAAGGTGGACTCGCTCCGGAAGAATTTGGAACCATGTATCGACGCTGGCGCGCAGGCTCTGGACTCAAACCCGGTGCTCGACCAGGAGAATGGCTCCCTAGCCCTCATTACACTGACGAAGAAATCGAGCTCTTCGCATCTTTCATGAGTGCGTTAGATCTAGCGACAAGAGGGAGGAAATTGTTTAGAACTAAGCGGGGCTATCTTGGTTTAGGGGCTTGGGAGATGGAGCCAACCTTGAGAATCCATGTTTTGCATCGAGGTTCGCTACCTGTTGTTGGGAGGGATACTAGTGGGTTTACGCAGTTGGTTGATGTGGAGGGGAAGGAGGTTGAGGGGGTGAGGTTCCCGATTTATCAGTTAGTGGGGAGCGGAGGTGTTTATATTCATGGGGTTATGGATGGGGAGATCTTGGGGATTGCTGAGGAGGAGGGGCTGACAGTTGCGCCTGTCTGGTTTGCCTAACGTCCTCAGAGGGTGTGAGGCGGTCGTACATCAGTGACGGTAGCGATAGGGGATGATAAGCGAGGGGTCGTTGAGGGTCGGAGCGAAAGTTTTCTCAATCCGAAGCTCCCTCCAGATTTCTACATCGCAATTTCCTCAAGTATGGATAGTCGCCTGTATCTCAAGACCAGTATCTCCTCAAAGTGCAGTCAGCAAGTCCAAGACCCACGGAAATCCAAGACCGATGCCAAGCAGCCAAGAGGTGGGCTGCCGAGCTCGACAAAAGGGATCATGAAACAGAAACAAATTGAGGCTGACGAAAAACAAGACCACGCCTATCTGCTCACATTCTTGTTTCCAAAAACATTAAAAAAAAAAAAAAGTTCACCGCATCTGCATGGAATTTATCCGTAAAGTCTTGATTAGGCTGGATGTGATGGAGTTCGGATGATGCGGCGAATTGTTAAGATGCTAGGGGATGCAGATACATTACCCCTCATTTGAGATGCAGGAGAGAAGTGCTTCAGCCTCACGTTTCCATATCTTCAATCTGTTCAATTGTTTTCAATTCTGGTACATTGGTGGTCGTCGCTCATTTCTCATATTCTTTTGATATTTAGTTGCCATGAAGTCCATACTCGCACTGCTGAGTGCAGACTCAACTGCAGCAGTAGCAGCAGTCTGCCCCTCCCCCCTCTACTCAGTTCAAGGTGCGAACACGATCGTCTCGCGAGATTATGCTCAAGGTTTGAGGAATGGAGAGCCGTTCATCACTTACGAACATGGAGTTGCTTGGAGAGCATTGGAGATGGTGTACAACGCAACTCAAAATGCCAGCTATGTGGAGCATATCAGATCTGGAGTCGATAACATTGTCACTGCTGAAGGTGGACTTGAAGACTATAACCTCACTTATTACACTTTGGATGACATCCGGATTGGGGAGACTTTGATATATCTGTGAGTTTCCGTTCTTGACCGTTTAGAAAACAGAGGAAGCTGACAATGAATAGGAACAGAGAAACAGGAGAATCCAAATACAAACCCGCAGCAGATCTCCTTCGTTCCCAACTCGACACAAATCCCCGCAACACCCAAGGCGGCTTCTGGCACTGCTCAACCTACCCCAATCAAATGTGGCTCGATGGTCTTTACATGGCGTCCCCCTTCTACGCGCACCACACAGCAGTGTATGATCCTTTCAACACTACCGCTTTCGACGATATTGTCAAGCAATTCACCCTCACTCATACGAATTGCGTGAATTCCAACACGTCCCAGACTGGACTACTGAAGCATGGATATGATGAATCATACACAGCAGTCTGGGCCGATGCCGCCACGGGTGCATCGCCAGAATGTTGGGATAGGGCTTTGGGTTGGTACGTCCTCGCCATCGTCGATGTCCTGGACTATCTTCCATCATCTCATCCCGGTGTTGGGACTCTGAAGACAATTCTTGACGAAACTATGGCTGGTATTAAAAACGCCGTCGATGCCGATTCTGGGTTATGGTGGTTAGTCATGAGTCAACCGGGAAGGAGCGGGAATTATATCGAGAGTAGCGGGAGTGCTATGTTCATTTACGCTATGCTGAAAGGTATCCGGATGGGGTATCTAGACAGTGCGACATATTTGAGTACTGCGACGAGTGCTTATGAGAAGCTTATAGAGAAGTTTGTTAGTGTAAATGAGACGGATGGAGGATTGGATTGGAAGGGGACGGTCAGTGTTGGGAGTTTGAGTGGGAAGGGGGATTTTGATGTGAGTGTTTCGGGCCCTGACTGGGTGGAATGAGAGGTGAGATGCGAATGAGTATGCAGTACTACGTCTCGGTTGCGTTGTCGACGAATGATTTGAAAGGCTTTGGGCCGTTTATTATGGCGAGTGTGGAGTATGAGAAGGCTGTGTGCTAGGAACAGAATCGTTATTCTTGATGCCGAGGTTCCACGATACGAGCCATTAGAGGGAGTTCGGCAGTCTTGTCTAACGAATGATGTGCTCCGATATAGCATGTGATGCTTCTTACAGAGACTGGATGCGGAGAACTTTGGCGGAAGGCGGCCCGTCCCGCGTTATGCATCTCGGCGGATGACGACATTTCGAATTCATAGCATGTCTTGAGATCTCCCACTTCTGGCTCTATTGTATGTACCCCTCTTTGTTCGATCTTGAACTTTCTACGTTGAAAACCCCGGATCATGCCGCAAAGTACTCAAAAACAATTTCCGCAAGGCATGACTCGAGAATCTGAGCTCAACCCCACTTTCCCTGCTATTTCAAGGGAAGACTTCTCAAAATCAGCCCATTCTTCTTCTTCTCCTCTCTTCAATTACCCACTTTCCAAGACTTATCGGTCTTACATCTAACACCGACATCCCACTCCTGAACCCGAGACCGGATACCAAGTGATACAGCATCCCACCTCGCCCCGCGCGCAAGGGGTAGCGAGGCGCTAGTCGCGTGCCGTCGGGCACTATCTCACCTCACATTTCGGATGTTCTCTTACCCATTCTTGAACTTCATACGTACATCTACAGACAAACCCCATCCTGTTCCCTCCTTATACATCAAGTTAAGCCTAAAGAGAAACAGAACAAGCTAAGATGGCAACTTCAGTCAAAGTCACGCTTCCTGAGCCTTTCGCCAGCATCCCGAAATCCGATTTCTTGTTCGGACCAAGTCCTGTGCATAAACTTGAGAGGATTACGGAGGCGCTAGGCGGAAAGGTCGGGATTTGGGCGAAGAGAGAAGATTGTAATTCTGGGATTGCTTTTGGTGGGAACAAGACGAGGAAGTTGGAGTGAGTTCTCTTCCGCCAGGACCGACAGAGCCGAAGCTGATTTGAGGAATAGGTATCTCATCCCAGAAGCATTGGAACAAGGATGTGATACCTTGATCAGCATCGGTGGTGTACAAAGCAACCATACTCGACAGGTCGCAGGTGTAGCAGCAAAGATCGGCCTCAAAGTCAGTCGCTCTGCCTCTCAACCCCTCATTCACGTGATCTCCCCTCAATTCACGAAGCTGACGTTCACCCTTAGGCCGAGTTGGTACAAGAACATTGGGTCGACTGGAACGACCCCAACTACGCTAGCGTCGGCAATATCCAACTCTCCCGCCTCATGGGTGCAGCCCCACGTCTCGACCCGTCAGAATTTGGAATCGGACACAAACAAACTCTTGCGAACCTCACCAAAGAAGTTATCGCCGAAGGCGGAAAGCCATATTATATCCCAGCTGGAGCATCGGATCACCCTCTCGGCGGGCTGGGATTTGCGAGGTGGGCTTTCGAAGTTGTGGAGCAGGAGAAAGAACTTGGAGTGTTTTTTGACACGATTATAGTTTGTGCCGTTACCGGCTCGACTTTTGCGGGGATGATTGCTGGTTTCAAACTCATTGAGAAAAACGGAGGAAGGAAGAGGAGGGTTATTGGTATTGATGCTTCTGCTAAAGTTCAAGAGACGAGAGACCAGATTCTGAGAATTGCGAAGTTCACAGGTGTGAAGATTGGGCTTGAGGATGGAGATATTACGGAAAAGGATGTGGAGTTGGATGAGAGGTATCATGAGGGCGTTTATGGTATTCCTGGTCCATTGACGAAAGCGGCTATGAAATTTGGTGCTGAGACCGAGGGGTTTATCACTGATCCGGTCTATGAGGGGAAGAGCTTGGCAGGTATGATGGACTTGGTGAAGAAGGGGGAGATTAAGGACGGAAGTAATGTGCTTTATGCGCATTTGGGTGGACAGCTGGCTTTGAATGCTTATTCAACCATGTTTGATTAAATATTGGAAAACCGTACTTAGCCCTTTGGAATACACGACTCCATTGCTATTGCTTCGACTGTTTGCGCATCCTGCACGCAAGGTGGGCAGTAATCCTACCGAATGATTTGATTGATAAGCTGATGAGTCGGACAACTCATCTGTCACTTCAAATGCAGCAGTTAAGGGCTCCATCTCACTCAAATTGCCCAGAACGTGTTGTCATATAGTATCTAGTAAACTTTCATTGAGAACGTCATGGTATTTAACATTATGGATGGCCTTTTCTGATCCTTGTTATCGCATAGCATTTGATCTCGTAATGAACCCATGTTCAACAACTCTAAAGAAAATCTAGCCATAAACTACACATAAGAGAAAATCTGCTGCTATACTTGGCAATGTAGCAATTGCGGCAGGCTAGAGAAAGCAAGCGGATCACGTGAACTGCTTCATGTGCTACTAGCGCGTTCCCGGAAGACTTAAATAGCCTTCATCCCCCATAGAAGCTCTGCATAAGTATAAAATCGCTCCACCGCACCGACTCCGACTTCTGCTTTTTCTTCTTCGCCGCCTCTTCGTTAAGTCAAACTCCTATCAACTCACATACCAATACACCATCTCCAAAACAATACGCGCAGCCACCACATATGACACAACAATCTCGAACACCTTGACTAAACACACAATTTTCTTTTCAAGCTCAGGAAGCTATCATGATGTCCACCGAATCAAGCCCCCACCCGTCCCCTCGCCCCCCCAAAGAACTCCGCGGTGAAATCTAGTCCTTTGCGCTCCTTGGCGCTCGCAACTTACCACTACTTGTCATGGCTCGCAATTGAAAATACACAACAGTTCGCTTCGGCACCTCTGCAACCTTCTTCTTCTTCTTTCTTAAGTACGTACAACCTGTGCACCGTCCCTAGTCCCATCTTCCACGCCTGCTACGAGTATCGAGCTCGCGCACTGTTGCGCTACAGTCTGAGCTTCGAGGGCTTCGCCGAGTGGCCTCCTATCTACGTTGATTAGACATAGAATACCCTATGTGCTATCACCTCGTGGCAATGCCTGTCAAGTTATTATGATGAAGATGTTTGGAATACGAGACATAAAGTGGGAAAGGGGGATATTAAGAATGGCTAAGAATGGAAGGACAAAGTGCAACACATCAAGATTTTGGATGGAGAGTACAACGTCTTGTTTCTAGAGCTCTTGTACAAGTATCCCGCACTTAAGACTCTTGCTCTCAAAGCGCCATTTCATGGTGTTGAAGACAGACCCATGCCAGGCGACCAATCCCAGGCCGAAAACGAGCGTTCAAGGCGGATGACTGAGATTGAGACCGGCATCTACGAGGCTTGGAAGGAAGGAGATATTACCAATGGAGATGAAAAGCGCATCTCTAAGGCCAGATGGGTATTGATACGAGGGCTCGAAGCTTCGAAATAAAAAGGGGTCCAACGTGCCTTTTCGCGCACGAGCACAAATTTTGCCCTCGATCTGGATGAGGATCTCTTCAGTCCTCCGACTGAAATCACCAATCAATCCTGACAATAGCCGATCAATCCTATCCGAAATTCCCGTGTCCGTAATGCCAGCCCTCCGCTGCCTCAAATGCCCCGTTCACAAACCATTTGACATCGTCTCAGGAGTCGATGCACTCAGCCATTTATGATTTTTTATCAATCATCATCGTCCTCGTCCGACTATCCAGCGCCTCAAAGATGTCCCTGTAAGGCGCAGCCGCCTTCCACCTCTCAGCCATAACCGCCAGCACAATCGTGCACTCACACAACTTACTGCTCAGTTCGTCATGCCGGACTGCTTGGCGGACAGCGGTCCATGATGCCGTTACGCAATGGGCTTCATGGGCGCAAACGAGCTCAACGACACCTTTGATCATCGAGATCATGCTTCACTCGGATCGTGGGCAATTCAGAAGGATGGTAGCGTCAGAATGCGTCAGGCAGCCATTGTTGCCTCCCCTGGGGACTGCGAGGGAGAGCCCATTAACGCAACGGTAGTTGAATTCAAAGAGACGATCTTCAAAATGAAGTCACCTCTGACTTCGGATATTGAAGCTTACAAATCAGCATGTATCGAGCTGAGAGGTTGGATTCGCAAGAGGCCGGAGAAAACATACGCAATTTGCACAACATTTAGTGAAACTAAGAGCGGCTGGGACTGCCGTGGTATTCTTCTTAGAAAGATTGGATATCCTTCCGAGGAGATCGCCGATCATAGCAGAACGCCGCCTCAGTATTTTGTCAAGACTGGGTCTGTTTCTTGGTTCGCTCGCGACTTAAGCGATCTTCGGTCATCGGAAGTTGACTGGGTTGTCCGTTAATGCCATATTTATATAAACAAGGTACCAAGACTGAAACGATGACGATTGTTGACCAGGCGATACAGGTGATGGGAATGATGTGTTGGTCGAGCTTTCTTAGAGATAGAGTAAAGCTTAAGTTGCTGGGAGCAGGGGAAATTCAGAGCCATGTCTGGAAGGCACCGGCAAAAACCCTCTTAAAGGGCTTCTAAAGACGGCCAACTTTTAAGGCAAATGCGCGATGTGCACGCCGTATCGGTCGCCTGGCGCCCATTCGAAGGAGATCATGCTGGGAACGTGCAGGAGCCGTTGCGGCCAATCACCCATTGCAGAGGTTGATTTATTACTCGGGCTTGATTCAGACGGCGGAAATGCCAGGTCAGATTTGTTGTCGAGATCAGAATTGTGGTCATAGCCTGACAATGGAATCGATGCCGAGGGATTCGCAATGTATGATTGGAGCGCTGGTCGCTCGGACCCCGATCCAGCAGGTGGATTTGTCGCCGTGTAGAGGTCGCCGAGGAGTGTATGTTGCTCCTCCGTCAGTAAGCCTGCATAGCGGCTGTCTAGACCTTCCATTTTCGAAGCTGTTGTTTTCCTCGAAAATTTGATCTTTGAGTCTTGGACATATAGAAGCCTAATGCAAAGTAGTGCGGGGTAGGCAGCGGTCTCACTTTGCTTTCTGTAGGTGTGCCTTACGTGCCTTACGAGTTATACATCAGGTGGGATCAGAGCTCCTCGCCAGCCTTGCACTTTCAGCGGAAGATGCACAAACGTGGACAATTCCCGAATGGCCATGCGGCGTTTGGAAGTATTGCACGTCTGACGCCATGTTTGTAGTTGGGACTGTAATTCGTACGTACATACTTTTATACTCCGGAATTTGAACTCAAGCGTAAATCCAGCAGATAACATCCTGTATATACTTATAACAAACCAACAGAGAAATTGTCAAGCAATTATTGATGAAATTTGTGTACAGAATCCGGCAGAGAATATGATTTAAACTTCCTGCTTCCTCACTTCAGTAGGAGTCACACTGCGTGGACTGTCACCAGCGCTGGACAGGGACTCCGAACTGCTTTGCACGGAGTCCGGAGTCTCCGCATGCCTAAGCCAAAGTGGATTACCATGCAACAGCTCATCGGAATAGGATTTTGCATCGCCAGAGCGATTATGATACGTGACCTCCAACTCCGCCATCAGCACACCTTGCTTTCCTCCAAAAAACACTCGCTGCGGGTGGCCCTTCGCAGCAGCTCGAGCAAATGCTTTTGCAATCCGCTCCTCCGTTGTAGCCCACGTCTGTCCGCCAGCGTAGCGATAGACATGCATTGCACATGTGGCGTACAGTTGGTAGCTCATCCATATATACTGGATGCCAACGGGCATCCAGAGCAGCGAGCAGAGCAGTCCAATCGGGAAGATAAATCCGAATTGGATTATGATAATGATCTGCGCGTATTCCCGGAAGCGGTTGCGGATAGGATGGCCATAGTGCCGGAAAAATTGGAGAATGAGGTTCTCATCGCCTTCGATGATCAGGAAGCCGTGGGGGAGTCCAATGATCTCGAATTTCTTCTGACGAGAAGGTAGTAAAGCCTTTTCATCATCTTTCTTGGTTATGTGATGCTGAGTGCGTGAACCCTTGGATGATTGAACGGATTGAGCTCGAAGAGCGGATGCTGGGATTTCGAGTGGATGTCGGTCGATGGCCAAGAAAGCGCTCACCAGTTTGAGTATAAGGGGAATCAGCTAGAGGACTATGAACCATGACTTCCAAATTGCCATTACACAACATGCCACGAAGATGCCACTAACCTCGGTAATGGCCAGTGCAAGGTATGTCTGAACGGACGCCCCTTTAACGCCGTCATTGATCACCTGAGACGGCGGCGGTTTTTGTATGGGCACTGAAAGCCTCAAATGACTGACTCGATGTATGGCCCGAGACCTCACAACTTGTGTGTCGGCGCGCGTCTCCGGATTGTCCTTCGTACCATAATCATTATATTCCAAGGGGCTATACGGAATGGGCAGATTGGCGATAACCTGTGTCCAAAAGCCGTTTCGGACATGCTCCTTCTCTTTCATCCTCGTGTTGGCACAATCATAAACTGTGTAATTGGCACGAGTATCATGGTAAAAAGGCGAGCCAAGCATGTGTCCTTGATTACGCCCTTTGAAAAGGCCATTGGAAATGATCGTATCAAGAGTCTTCAAGGCGGCTCTGTGAAGTGGCCCACCCATTGGCATAAAGAAAGCCATTTTGGACATGTTGAAGATGTCGAAGCCAAAGCCACTGTAAAATCGTGCTGGCCACAGCAATCTCTCAAAAACATCAGGGGTGGCAACTTCGGAGCCCAAGTAACCCAGAAGGGTCCCTAGAGCGTTGTTGACAGCCGTTTGTTGAGCCATTTGATAGTAGTCTGAGCAGATTCCCGTGGTTTCATCGGAATTCGGTGAGAGGGGGCGTTGACTAGCCATTTGTATGGTACTTCTAGGCATCCAGTTCTCATAAGGCATACTTTGCTGTAGGATAACAGAGCCTTCCTGGGCGCGACAATGGTGGCTGGGGAGACTAGTGCAATGACTGTTCCGTGCCTATTCCTGTGGAGGTTGCACAAGCTCCTTAAGTAAAAGCCCAAGAACACAGGTCAGACGAGTCTTTGAGGTCCGCTCGCCGCAGCACCGGCTCTTCGCCGCGCGATCGCATGATGCATTGCTGTGCTCGCCACCCGGCATTTCGCATCCCAGCCCAATTAGAATAAGGTCACCTGACATGCAGCACACGGCAACGTGTGGACATAGTGGGACGGCCCTCGTACCTCGCGCCGTGCCGTGCCTTTGACGAGTTGAATTTTGAAACAATATAAAACTTTTGATTCCTATTTATTTGCAACTATCTCTTTCACGCGTTTCTTTTTCTTCAGAACTCTTAGTACTATGTCTTTAATCCTGGACATTATTATAACAGCAGAAAAGCCGGCAACAAAGCAATCGACAATGAGAGCACTGAATAAGTAAATTGAATACTAAAAGCACAAGTCAATATAGGGACTGAGACATATAATCTCTTTTTAAGTTATTTATCTTTTATCTTTTTTATTTATTTTCTATGCTTTTTGTTATTTTCTCTTTCAAAAGTTTCTATTTTTTTTCTATAGTATAATAAATGCTTTCATTTTGCGATAAATAGTTCATTATTTGAATTTTTCTTTTTCAAGTAAATTATTATTTTTTATATATGATTTTTTATTTTTCTTTAATTAATAGTTTATTTTTTTATTTTATATTAATTATATATATATATATTTATTTCAATTTTATATAAAAATTTTTTTTTTTTTTTAAAAATCAAAATAATAAAAAGTTTAAAAAATAAATAAAAAAGAAAAATAAAATAAATAAATTAGAAAAAGATTATATAATTTAAAAAAGAAAATTGAAAATAAAATAATTTATTTTCAAAGAAAATATATCGTATTTCAATTAATGTTTATTTTCAATTCTTAGAATAGTAATATATTTAAATTCGAGAAATAAAAAATTGTACAATTATATAACAAATTTATTTTTGATTTCTTTAAATTTTTAAACTTTTTTTTATTTTATACTTTTATTCAATATATAAAATATTTTATTTTTATTTTTCTTTAAAAACTTTTCTCTCGATAATACTCGTGATATTAATTTTATTTTTTTTAATAATCGTAATTTTATTTTATTTTTTCAAAGTAATTATTTTTTTTTTACTCTTAATATAAAAGTCTATTATTAGAATTATTATTATTATATTTTTTTTACAAAGTTTTATAAATAGCGTTTTTTAAAATATTTTTCGAAATTATAAATATTTTATTGAATAAAATCGAAAAATAAAATAAAATACAATTTTAAAATTCGAATAAAAAATAAATTCGAATATAAAACGATTAATACAAATAAAATTTTTAAATAAATACAAATCAATATATGTAATTAAAATATAAAACTTATAAAAATTACAAAAATTAAAATTGAAAATAAATAAACAAAAAATACAAATTTGAGTTTTTATTTAAAAATAAAAATTTAAAATTTTTACAATTATAAAAAAAACTTTAAATAATAAATAAAATTTGTTTAAAATAAATTTTTTTTTTAAATCGTGAATTTTAATAAAAAAAAGCAATAATATCGAATATTAATAATAAAAAAAAAAATAAAAAAAAATAAATCGAGATTTTAAAAAATAAAATATTAATATTAATACGATTATATAATTCGTATAACGATAATTAATTCAATTTAATCAATAAATAAAATATTGCGAAAAATCGATTAAACGAGAAAAAAATTAATTTAAATCGATTAATAAATAAAATAATTCGAAAAATCGATTAAATGAAATAAAAATTAATTCGATTCGAATAATAAATAAAATATCTCGAAAAATCGATTAAATAAAAATATATAGAAAAATAAAAAACAAAAATTAATATAATAAAATAAATATTAAATTTATCGAAAAAAAATTTAAATAAAAATCAAAATTATATTTATAATATATATTAAATATTTTAAAACGAATTTAAAAACAATTTATATATTAATAAAAATTGAAATAATAAAAATTGAAAATTATTTTTATTAATACGAGATTTCTCGTTATCGAAATAAATCAAATAATTTACAATATTATAATAAAATTATATATATATTTTTTTTTTCAAAAATTTTTGTAAATAATTAATTTTAAAAATAATATTAATTACGTATTTTTTAATATATAAAAAGTTTTTATTTGCTATAAATTAATCAATAATTTTTTTTATTTTTATTTTAATTAATTAATTGATTAATTGATTTACGAATTACGAATTATTTCAAATGAATTTAATTTATTAATTAAAACGAATTAATTTACAATTGAATTTTTTTGTTTTATATTTTATTATTTTTTTATATTAATAAAATAACGTCGAAAAATAAATTGTTTTAATAGATTTTATTGAGAATTGTTTATATACGATTTATATATTTTGTTTTTTATTATTATTAAAAAAAAATTTAAATTATTAAAAATTAAAAATTGAAAATCAATTAATAAAAATTTCTATTTTAATTATATTATTTGAGATTAAATAATTTGATTATAAAATTATAAAATTATAAATAAATATTGATTTATAAAAATTATATATTAAATTATTTAAAATAAATATAAAAAAAAAAAAAAAAAAAAAATTAAAAACTTTAAACGAATTTTTTTAATA
>MU119524.1:0-16673 GCA_014904845.1 Acephala macrosclerotiorum
AAAATAAATAAAATAAATAAAATAAATAAAATAAATAAAATAAATAAAATAAATAAAATAAATAAAATAAATAAAATAAATAAAATAAATAAAATCGTCGATTTAAAACCAAAAAATATTATTAATAAAAGTTTTATTATTTAATAAAATAAAAAAATTGAAATTTTAATTATAATAATTAATATAAAATGAAAAATTTAAAATATATTATAAAAATTATTATTAAATATTATAAAATTTTTTTTTTAAAATCTAAATTTAATATTAAAAAATAAAATTTATTTTTATTAAAAAAATAAAAATAAATTATTAAAATAATATTATCGTATATATATTAATAAAAAAATAATTATTTATATTATATAATAATATATATTAATCGAAATATAATTAAAAAAAAAAGTTTTTTTTTTTATAATTTTAATTATAAAATTAATATATTTTATTATTATTATTTTAATAAATAAAATTAATTTAAATTTTTTTTTTATTATTAATAATAAATTTTATTTTTATTTATAAAACTCGATTTATTATTTATATATAATATATATAACGTTTTTTAATAATAATAAAATTATAATAAATATAATATAATTTTTTTCGAAAAACTATAAATTTATATAAAAAATCGTTTTTAATATTATTAATAAATACTTTTGAAATTTTTTTAATTTATTTTAATTAATAAACAATTTTAATAATTTAAATTTAAACGTATAAATAAACGATAAAACGATAGTATTAAATTTATAATTATAATTAATATTAATAAAAATACATATAAAAAAATATTAATATATTTATATAATAAAAAATTATTCCAATATAAAAAAAATCGTTTAAATAATAAATTATTACGAAATTAAATTATAGTAATAACGTATATAAATAATTATTATTAAACGAAAAATAATCGAAATTATTACGAGTTTAAAATTTTTTTATAATAATACGATTAAAATTAAAATATAATTTTTTAAATTTTTTAAACGTATTAATTGTAAATACAATATTAGTTTAATAGTCACGTGCGGCACTAGGCCAGATCGGGACTAGCGCCGCTTGCACTAGAGTTGAGATTATATTTTTCAATTTTTGTGCGTTTATAAGATTTACAATTTACAATTAATCAATAAATTATTCAATTTATTTATTTATTTCGTTTTTGATTTATTATTAGTAATAAATATTTTTAATAATATTAATATTGATTAATAATTGTTTAATTAATTTCGAAATAATAAAAATTTATTTAAAAAAAATTAATTATAATAAAATAAAAATTTTATTGAACTTATTATAAAACGCGTTTAAAATAATTAATATATTTTCGAAAAAATGAAAATCTATAAAAATTTTCTTATAAAAACGCGTTAAAAATATTAAAATTATTAAAAATTTAAAAAAAATAATACGAAAACGATTTTAAATTTGTATTTATTTTTCAAATTTGTATTTATTACGCAAAATAATAACGTTTACAAAAAACGAATAAAAAAATATAAAAACAATTTCAAATTTATATTAATTTATTTGAAATTATATTAAAAATAAAATCGATAAAAAATTTTTACGATTTTGTTTATTATTTGATTAAAAGTATATAAATATTAATAATAATATTTATTTGAATTCGAATTAAAATTTTCTATTTTTTTATTATTTATTATATAATTATTTTTTAAAATAATAAAATTATTTAAAATTAAATTCGTTTATAATAAAAATAAATAAAAAAAAAATTTCGATTTTACGAACAAAAAAAATTTCAATAAAAAAACATTAAATAAATACATTTTTTATTGATTTGAAATATACAAAAAAAAAAAATATTTAAATCGTAATTTATAAAAATACTTTTAAAATTTTTTTAAAAAATATACGTAATAAATTTTACGTTTAATATACAAAAATTTTGTACGTCGTTTTCGAAATTTTTTACGTATTTACAAAATTTGAATATTAAAAAATAAAAAATTTATTATTAATAATTTGAAAAAAGTTTTTTAATAAAAAAATACAAATAAAAATCATTAATTAATTAAAAAATAAATTTTTTTTTTTTCGATAAAATCGATTAATTGAATTAATAAATCAAAGTATTTTAATATTATTAATTAATATTTAAAATATAATTACTTTTAAAATTTTAATTATTAATACGAATTTTTTTTCTACGACGATAATTATTTCTACGATTACTTTTTATATTTTTTTTATTACAATTTTTTTTATAAATACGAATTTGTTTAATACAATATAAAATATTCAATTTATTTATTAATAATTTTTTTAATAATAATCGAATATATATAATAATTTATAAAATATTTTTATTAAATTATTTATAAATTTAATAAAAATTTATATTTATAATAAAAAGTATAATAAAGAATTTTATAATATTTTTAATTGTAAATTATTAATTTTTTATAATTATTACAATAAAATTAAATTATATTAAAATTAATACAATAAAATATTTTTTATTAATTTTATAGAACGTATAAATATATTTTATTTTAATAAATTTATAGAAAAAGAATTCGATTTTACTATATTAATAATAATAATAAAAATTTATTTCGAGATTAAAAAAAATCGTTAATTATATATATTTTTATAAAAAAAAAATAATTTTAATAAAAATTATTACGATTAATTTAATAAAATTTAAATTAAATTATTTATAATTATTTTTCAATTAATTTCAAAAAATTCAATTTAGTTTATTATTAAAATATCAAACGAAATATAGTTTGTAAAATTAGATTATTAGCGTTTATCGAAATATTAAAAAGTGTAATTTTGTTTTTTATAAATTTATTAATACTTTTAAAAGCGTTTACGTTGAATTACGATTAGTAGTAAGTATTGCGATGCGATCACGTGAAATATAATAATATAATTTGAATTTTATTTTTTAAAATAAAAAAAACGAGTTTAATTAAAATTGAATCGATTGTACGTATAAAAAACGAGAAAAAAAACGCGATTAAAAATAAAATCGAAAATTTTTTTGAAATAAATATCGTAAAAATTATAAATTTCAAAAAAAATTATACTAGAAAAAGTACTATATTTGTAGTAAATCGAAATATTAATCTATAAAATATACAATAAAAAAGCGATAATAAATATATATAAAATTTCGATAATAAATTTAATATACAATAAATCGAGATTATAATAATTTATTATTAAAATTTTTTTATTAAAATCGAAAAAATAGAAAATTTATTAAAAAATATTTAAATAATAAAAATAAATTAATTATTAATAAATATAAAAATAAAAAATAAAAATAAAAATTATTTTATCGAGTTTGAAAAAATTAATAATACGCAAATAATAATTATTTTAAATGATCAATTTATTTATTATATTATTACGAAAAAAAATATATTCGATATTTTATAATTATAATTTCAATTACTCGAATTAAATCAATATTTATTATTTATTTTCAAAAATTGATATTCTTTAAAAAATTTTCAAAAAATTATATTAAATAATAAAATTATTAAAATATCAATTGTTGATTAATCGCAATTTATAATACTTTGAAAATTTAATATTAACGTTTAATTAAATATTTTTACGATTAAAGTTTATAAAATTTACTTTAATAAAAATATTATTTTATTATAAAAAATTATTTAAATTAATATATTATTAAATATTATTATTTTTTATATTATTTTTATAAATATATTTTTTTATTTTATATTTAAAATATGAATACTATAAATATAAAATTCGATAATTTTAAAAACGTTTTAATTCAAAGAAATAAAATTGTTTTTATTGTAAAAAAATAAAATTATTTATAAATATTATTATATTAATCAAAAAAAAGTTTAATAAGAAATTATTTTATTAATATCGAATTATATTAATTATATAAACGTTTTAATTATTTATTAATATAACGTTTTATAAAAGTTTTTTAACGAATTAATTATAATATAAATATTAAATATATTTAATATATTATTAAATATTATTATTATTATTAAATATATAAACAATTATTTAAAAAATTTAAATTTATTTTATAAAATAATTACGAATTCAATTATTTAATTATTGTTAACGTTTTATATTTAAATAAAAAATTAGTATTACAAATAATAAATTTGTTTATAGTATTTCAAATTATTAAATTTATAAAAAATATATTTACGAAAACAATATAAAATATATTACGTATTTATTGAATTAATACTTATTAAAAACTATTAAATTATATTGTTTATAACGTTGAAAAAAAAATTTCGTTTATAGAATTTCAATAAAACGTTAAAATAATAACAATTAAAATTCAAAAAATACTCGTTAAAACTTATAATAATATAAAAAAAATAGAAAAATACTATATTTTATTATATTGAATTTATAAAATTATTTACGACGAATTAATCGAAAAACAAATTAATAAAAATATAATTTTACAAATAGTAATTAAAATTATTAATAATTCGATAAAATCGAACGATATTATATTTACGTTATTAATTTTTAAAATTTATTTTAAAATAATTAGTAATAATACGTTATTATTATCAATTATTAAAAAAATTAAAAAAATTAAAATAATTCGAGTAATTATTAAAAAAATACGTCGTTTATATATTTAATATTAAATTAATAATACGTTTACAATAAAAAATAATTCAAATACGAAATTTATATTAAATTTATTAATTTTATTTGAAATACGCGTTTAATATAAAAAAAAAAATAAAAAATTATATAAATTATTAGTAATTAATAGAGAAATATATACGATCGATATATTTTACGAGTTGATTAATTTTCGTTTAATAATTATTAAATTTTATTACACAAAAAAAAAAGTATTAAAAATTTATAATCGAATTAATAATTAAAAAAATAATCAAAAAAATTAAAAAAAAAAAAATTTATTTTTTGATTAAAATTTTTATTTTTTATTTTTTTAATCAAGCGAATTAAATTAAAAACTAATCAAAAAACGTAATTAAAAATATTTAAAAAATTAAAAAATAAAAACGTATATAATAAAAAATCTAAATAAAATAAATATTATAATTTTATTAAAAACGATAAAAAAAATTACAAAAATTTCAATAATTAATTTTTTATTATTATTATTAAAAAAATTAAAATCTTTATAATTTTTATAACAAATAAAAAAAACGATATAAAATTATTATTAAAATTACGAAAAAAAAATATAATTACAACTTTTGAATAATTATTTAAAACGTTTTTAAAAAAAAAAATCAATAATTTAATTACAAAAAAAGTTTTTAATTTCGTTTAATACGATCTTATTAAATATATTAAAATTCAAATTTTTAATTCAAAATTAATTAATAAAATCAAAAAAGAAAACTATTAATACTTTTTACGAAAAATCGAAATTAATAATTTAAAAATACAATAACGAAAAAAAAAAAAGATTTTTATACAATTTTTAATAATCCAAAGAATTAATCAATAATTAATTATAGTATTAATACTTTTTTTAATTCAATTTCTAAATAAAAAAATAAAAATATAACTTTGTAATATTATTTAAATTTATATTTAATCTACGACAAACTTTTAACGATTTATATTAATACGTTTATCGAAAAAAATTTACTATTTATATTTACTAAATACAATTATAATTATTTTAAAATCTTTATATAAAATTGTAAAAATAAAAATATATTAATAAATTACATATTACAAATACTATAAAAAAAAACTATTTATAATTATATCGATATACAATTTTTACTTTTTAATTACAATTATAAAAAAACTTTTTAACGTTATTAAAATACAAATTAATAATACGCTTATATTAATAAAAAAAAAAAATTTTATTCTCAAAAAAAAACGAATTTAATAAAATTAAATTTTTAATCAAATCTAAAAAAATTTTAATACTAAAAACATTATTAATTTTCATTAAATACATTTTAATTTAATTTAAAAATACGATTTAATTACAATAAAAAAATCAAACCAAAAAAATTAAATTAATAAATATTAAATTATTTAATTTTCAAATTAAATTTTAAAAATAATAAATTAAAAAAATTTATATTATTACAATTTATTAATTTAAAACAATTTTCGATTTATTTATTATTATTTAATACTAAAATTTAATTAAAAAAAAAATTATTATATTAAATAAAAAATTGAAATAATAAATCAAAAACTTAAATTAAAAATTCAAATATATTATTTTCAATTTGTATACGACGAAATTTTTCGTTTTTATTAATAATTTATTTGTAAATAATAAAAATTTTAATTTTTAAATTAAATATAAAATTATTTTAACAAATGAATATCAATTAAACGATAAAAAATTTGAGATTAAAATTTTTTTTATTTATTACAATTTTATTAAAAATAAACGTATTATTAAAAATATTTTAATCTTTGAAATATATAATATAATAAAAAAAATCGATATAATAATCGTAATCGAATTTATTATTAATATAATTATTTAATAATATCGATCTTTTTAAAATCTCAATAATCGTTTATATAAATTTATATTCGTTATACGAATATTTAATCAAATTAAAAACGATTAAAAAAAAACGTTTTATAATCGATATTATAATTTTTTATTAATCGTATAAACGCAAAAAACTACAAAAAATTCAATAGATCAACGATTAAAATAATTTAATAAATATTATAATAAAATTAATATTTAATAAAACTTTAAAAAAATTTCTAAATACGAATCATTTTATAATTCGAATAAAAAAATAAATTAAAAAAAGAGAAAACAATAAAAATAACATAAAAAATCAAAAAAAATACTTACTAAAAAAAAATAGAAAAAAAATAATTTTTGCGTTATATTTCGAATTTTGTAATTATTTGATTTATAAAATCAAAAAAAAAAGAATTATTTTAATCTCGACGCTTATAACTTTCGACGAACTTCGAGAATAATATTAATTTATTAACGTTATTTTCAAAGTTTAATTATATAATTTTTATATTAAAATATTAATAAGTTTTACGTATTAACGAATTACGATAAAAAAAAAAAAATACTTTTTTAAATAATTGAATTGAATTAATTCTTATTACAAAAAAAAATTATCAATATGAATACAATATTAATTTAATAATTACGTGCGATATTAGATCAAATAGAGACTAGTATCGTTTGTATTAGAATTGAGATTATATTTTTCAATTTTTGTACGTTTATAAAATTTATAATTTATAATTAATTAATAAATTATTTAGTTTATTTATTTATTTCGTTTTTGGTTTATTATTAGTAATAAATATTTCTAGTAATACTAATATTAATAATTATAATAAATAATAAAAACTATATAATATTAATTTTTTTTTATATTATTATTAATTAAATAATAAAAAAAAATTTTAAATCAAAAAAAAAAAATAATTCGAAAAAAAAAAAAATTATTAATTTTTATAAATTTTTTAATTTTTTAATTAAATTAAAATTAATAATAAAAAAAAATAAAAAATTACGATTTAATATAAAATCGTTTTATTTTAAAATCGAAAAATAAAATAACGCGAAAAAATATTCAAATTTTAAACGAAAATAATTAATATAATTTTTTTTTTATATAATTAAAATTTAAATTTTATTTAATACAAAAAAAAAAAATAATTAATTTTTTTAAAAATCGTATTTATAATATTAAAAATTAAAATTAAATTTATAAAAAAAATGTTTTATAAATCGAAAAAAAATTTATAATAATTATTTTTTAACGATTTTTTTAAATTACAATAAAAAAAACGAAAAAAAACTATAAATATACGAATTTTAAACAATTAATATAATTAATAAAAATTTATTTTTACGTATAATATTTCGATTAAACGTTACAATTATTAATAAAAAAAATTATATATTATATTTTTATAAACGAATTCGATTTTTTTTTTTTTCGTTTATTTAAAATAATTCGATAAATATTTAATTTTATTTTAAACGTTAATATTCGTATTACGAATAAATTAATTTTAATTTTAAATAATAATATTTTTAATAATATACGAAAATTAAATCGTTTATTTCTCGTTTATTTATGTATCGATATTAATATATAATATTAAAATATTAATAAATTAATAAAAATAATAATAATAAATAAAAATAATAATAATAAATAAAAATAATAATAATAATATTATAAATATAAACGAGAAATCGAAAATCGATTCGAATATTAATAAAAAAAATAAAAACGAAAATTAAAAAAATTATAATATATTAAATTATATATATTTATTAAAATTTTTAAAATTTTTAAAAATATTTTAAAAAAAAAAAAAAATTATAAAACGTTATTATATAATTTATTTTTAATTCGTTTTTAATTCGATATTAATCGAATTATAAAAATCGAATAATCGTTCGATTTAATTTTTTTTTTTAATTTTTTTTTTTAACAAATTTATTATATTTATAAATATATAATATTAATATATTTTAATAATAAATAATTTTATTTAAATTTAATTAAAATAATATAAAATTTTAAAAATTTTTAATATTATATTTATAATTAATTATAATATATTTTTTTTATTAATTTTTATTAAATTATATATTTATTATATATTATAAATATTTAATAAATAATATATTTTAAATTTAAAATATAATTATAAAATTTATATAATTTATATATATTTTTATATTTTTATATTTTTTTAAAAAAAGTTTAATTATTATAATATTATAATCAAAATTTATATTAATAATAATAAAAAAAATATATATTTAATAAATATTAAATTAATTTTTAATTTTATTAATTTAAAATATTTTTTTTCGATATTCGACGTATATTTTATTTCGTAGATTTTGTAAAAATATTTTTACGAAGAATTACAAAATTTTCGACTTTAGTAATTTATTTAATTTATTTTTGTTTTAAATTCTAAATTAAAAAATTTTAATTTGAGCGTTTTATAAGTATTTAAAATTGGTATAATTATTGAGAAATCATAATTTGAAATTTTATCGAGTAATAAAATCAATAAATTAATAAATTTTTTAGTATTTAAAACAAAGAAATTTAATTACTATAGAATTTTATTATCAAAGAAATACTTTTTAAAATTTTCGTTTTATATTCAATTACTACGATCGATTCAATTAATTTAAATTATTTTATTTAATATATGATTTCAAAGAAAAAATTTTTAAGATTTTTTTCGAGAATTGCGTAACTATAAAAATATTTAGTACTAAATAAGTATTTTAATATCTAAGGCAAAAACGTACTTTCGAGATTTTATACAAAGAAATATTCTTTGAAATTTTCGTTTCTTATATCGAATTACTACGATCGATTTAATCAATTTAAATTACTTTTTTTAATATATAATTCTAAAAAGAAACTTTTTAAAACTTCTTTTGAAAATTGTAATATTATAAAAATATTTAATATTTAAATAAGTACTTTAATACTTAAAGTAAAAACGTATTTGTAATAGAATTTTATACTAAAAAAATACTCTTTAAAATTCTCGTTTTTTATATTGAATTACTACGATTGATTCTATTGATTATAAATATTTATTACGATTATATTTATTAGAGAGAAACTCTTTAGAACTCTCTTTAAAAACTGCGTAACTATAGAATTAATAAGTAATATACTAGTATTTTAATACTTAAAGCAAAAACGCATTTAAAGAATTTTAGTATTTCTCATCGAAAGAGCGATTGCCGGTCTTAGTATCTAAAGTAATAACGTACTTGAGAATTTTGCGATCGCTATTTTTATTAAGTGCGATTATATTCTATTGATTTACGTAATAACGAATTAATAAAATCGCTTGAAATTTGAAATCTAGTAATATTTAATTGAAATTCAATTTATTTTCGAATATTAAATTGTTTATATAATAATTTGAATTAATATTTAAAACGTAATACAATTGAGATTTTAATATTTTTTATTAAAGCGATTATATATTATTCTAAGACTTTTAAATTATTTTTATTACAAAGTTTTTTAATGAATTAATCAAATCGTTACATTTGAATACTTCGATTAAATTTTGCTAAAATCGCCCATAGTTGAAATAACTCGTACCACGCAAATAACACGTGATTTGAAAAAAAAATTGATATTAGTCTTTAAAGTAAACGATCAATTATTAATTAATATTATTATATATAAATTAATTTATAATTATTTTAAATTATTTTTTATAAAAAACTTTTATTTATAATATTTAATATTAAATATAATAAATATATGAATTATTATTTTATTTTATTTTTTATTAATATTATATTTTATTTTTTTAATTAAATAATATTTAATATAATTTATGCGAATTATATTTATATTCGTTTTTATTATTTTTTATCGTTTAACGATTTTACGTAAATTTCGAAATAATTTAAAACAATTATAAAAATTGTATTTTTAATTCGTTTTATCGAAAATTTTATTTACGACGCGTAATTTTTTATATATAATTTAATTTATTAAAAAATGAAATCTAAATAATTTAATTCTCGAATTAATTCGATTATAAACGTAATAAGATCGTAATACGATCGTTAATTTTTTAAAACTCGAATTATATACGTAATACGATTATTAATTTAAAAATTATATAATAAATTTAATAAAATATATAATATATAAAATATTTATTTAATTATTAAAATAAAAAAATATTTATTAATTTAATTTTTTATTAAATATAATAATATATAATTATAATATATTTAATTTTTTAATAATAATATTTAATAAATTTATAAAATATTTAATATAATTAAATTATTTATATTGTATTAATTTATATAAAATTTTATTTTATTATATTATTATTTATATTACGTTTTTTTAAATTTTAAATTTTTATAAATATTTTATAATATTTAATTAATAATTAAATTTTTTTAAATTAAATTTTTATATTTAATAATAATAATTTTTTTTTAATAATTTATATTTTGAAATTTTATAAAAATTTAAAAACGTAAAAAAAAATATTTAATTTATTTATTTATTTATTTATTTATTTATTTATTTATTTATTTATTTATTTATTTATTTGAAAAAAATATTTTTTATTAATTATTTTATTAAAAAATATATACGTTATTAATATTATTAATTATTTTTATTTTAATATTAATAATATTAATTCCATATTAATAATATTAATTTAAAATTAAATATTTAAATATTGAAAATTTATAATATAAAATATTAATTAAATTTATTGATCGCGTATTAAAATATTATATTACAATATTGAAAATTATTAAATTTTAATATTTTTTATTAAAAAATTAACGATTACACTTTATTTGATTAATTATTAAAAATATCGAAATAATAAATAAAAATAAAAATTGAAAATATTAATATTATTTAAAATTTAATCGTAAAATCGATCGATTTAAATAAAATTTACGCGTGTAAAAAACGATAAATATATAAAATATTATAATTAATCGAGTATTAAAAACTTAAATTAAAATATTTAAAAATTAAACGATTTAATTAATTAAATATAATTATATAAATATTGTTTATAATTGTTTATAATCGTTTAAAAATCGAAAATTTTAATATTTTTATTAATCGATTATTAATTAAATATTAAAAATTTAAATATATAATTATTATATAATACGCGCTATTAATAAATCGTTAATATTATAAATAATTGATTAATAATAAAAAATTTTTTAATATTATTAATTTATTTATTTATTATTATATTTTTATTTTATAATATTAAATTTATTAATAAAAATTAATAAAAGAAATTTATTAAAAAAAATTAAAACTTTTAATATTAAAAAATAATTATTTTTAAAATTTTAATTTATATATTAATATAATTAATATAATTAATAAATTAATATTATAATAAATATAAATTTAAATAAAAAATAATATTAATTATATATAATTTTAAATTATATATAAATATTAAATATATATAATTAAAAAAATTATAAAAAAATTATTTAAATTATAATATTTTTTATATTATTTTAAACAATATAAATTACAATATAGTAATATATTTTATCAATTATAATTGATAAATATAATATAACGAAGTCGTATCACGATAAATATAATATGATCAAGTTTCATATTACCAATATTAAAATGATATGGCCATATTTTTCGTATTGTTTATATTGAGTAAAAGAGAGATTGAGAGCTCGAAGGTTTTCTCTAGCGCCAAAAATCACCATTTCTGACCGTCGGAATCGTCTTGGAATTGAGATTATTCAGGCCATAGAGTATTTGAAGTCGTGGTTGAATATCGTAGAGATCTTCGACGACGAGATTGAAAATATAAAGAATGTAGCAAAGGAACCACTAGAGCGAGAAAGCGACGGCGAGATCGATTTGACAATTGTTAATTGAATTGAGCACTTTTCAACGTTTATATCGTTATATTGACAATATATTACCTGATAAATATAATATGGCAGTTCTATATTATATTAAATACGATACGAATAATTTCATATCGCGATAATAACTCGAGCGATTATATTGAGTAATATATATTGATTCATATTATAATCAATATTGATTTTAAATTAAACGTATTAAATATAATATTATAAAATATATTAATAAATATAAATATAATTAATTTTTTAATTGTTTATTAAATATTTATTTTCAAAATATAATATTATAAGTATATTACGTTTTAAATATTAATTTAAATTATTATATAAATAAATTGAAATTTAATTATATATTTTTAAATTTTAAATTTTAAATAATTTTATTAATTCGTTATTATATAAATTAATAAAATATAATCGTATTAAATAAAAATAATAATTATAAAATTTTTAAATACGTTTTTATTTTAAATATTTAAATATTAAAAATTTATTTTACGATTATATAATTTTTAAAAAAAGTTTTAAAAAGTTTTTTTTTAATATAAAATTTTATTAAAAATACGTTTTTATTTAAAATATTAAAATTTATTTTTATAATTAATTAAATTAATTATAATAATTAAATATAAAACGAAATTTTTAAAAAATATTTTTTTAATATAAAATTTTATAATAATTATTTTTATCAATTTTATAATTATAATAATTTAATATAAAAAAATAAAAAAATTAAAAAAAAAATTTAATATAAAATCTTATTAAAAAAACTTTTAATTAAATAAAAACAAATTTATTTTTTAATATTATTTTTAAAATTTAATTATATAATTTTTATATTAAAATTAAAATTATATTTTTTTAAATTAATAATTATAATTCAAAAAATTTATTGAAATTTTTATTACAAAATAAATATTAATATATTATATATTATATTTAATAATATTCGAATTAATAATAATAATTTAAATTTTTTTTTTATTTTATTTATAATTTAAATATTTTTAATATAAAATTAAAAATTAAATTAAATTTTAAATTATAATTTTTATTTTTTAAATTTAATTATATTTTATTAATATTTAATAAAATAATAATATTTTTATTATTATATATTAATAAATTTTAATTTAATCGAAAATTTATTAATAATTAAATCGACGTATTATTTTTTATTTTATTTAATTTTAATTTAAAATATTATTTATTAAATTTATTAAATTATAATTAAATTAAAATCTTTTAATTAAATTAATTAAATAATAATTTATTTTTTTAAACGTTTTAAATATATTTTAAATTTTTTAAATAAATTTTAAATATATTAAAATTAAAATATTTAATAAATTTAAAATCAAATTATTTAAAATTTTATATATAAAATTTTTTATATAAAATTTTAATATTTTTAATTTTAAAATTTTTTAATATATATTTTATTTTACGAAATTTTTATTTATTAATTTAAAAATATTTTAAATTGTATTATTTTTAAAAGTTTAAATTTAATAAAATAATAAATATATAATATATTTTACGTATATAATAAAATAAAATATTTAATAATTTGCGATTAAAAATATATTAAAAATATACGTATATAATTGAAAATTTTAATATTTTTTATTTAAAAAAATTTATATTTTAAATTTATATATTTTAATTAATTTGAACGTTTTAAACGTAAAATTTATCGTTTTATTTAAATTAATTTAATAATTTTAATAATAATTTTTAAACGATTTAATTATATTTATTATTAATAAATTGAAATTTATTAATATAAAAAATAATATTTTAATACGAGAATTCGATTATTCGAATAATAAATAAAATATTTTTAATTTTTTATAATTAATATTTTTAATATATAATTTAAAAAATATATTTATAAAAAACGTAAATCGTAATAAAAAAAATATTAATAAAAAAATATAATAAATTTTATCGATCAATAAAACGAATAATATTTTTATTATTTAAAAATTTTAAAATTATAAAATTTTATAATTTAAAAAATTTATTATATTTATATTTATATATAAATTTAATTATTTAATAATTTTTTTAATCGAATTAAAAATCGTTTATTTTATCGAAATATAAATTTTTTTATTATTCGATTTAAATAATAATAATAAAATATTTTTTTCAATTAATAATATATAATTTATTTAAATTTTCGTCGTAATAATTTTCGTAAATTTTTTTAATATTATTTTTATTTTTTTTAATTATATATATAATAAAAAAATTAAATTTTTTTTTATAAATTTAATATGAAAAATATATTTAAAATTTTTAATAATAATTATATATTTCGTAAAATAAAATAATGATTTTTTATAATTTTAAATTATAAATATTTATTATTTTTTAAATAAAATTTATTATATATATTTAATTTTATTAAAAAATAATTTTTTTTTTATAATTTCAATTATTCGAATTATACAATTATTTTTATTAATTTATTAATTATTTATTCGATTTATTATTTATTCGATTTAAAAATTAATATTAATTTTTTTATATATATATAATATTATTATTTTTTATAATAAACGATTTTATTAAAAATTTAATAATAAAAATAATTACGTAATAATTTCGAACTAATATATAATCGATTCAATAAAAAATATTAAAATTTCAATTTACGTATAATCGTATTATATTTATAATTATAATATATTAATTAATTCAAATTATATAAAAATTTATAAATAAATTAAAATTTAAATAAATATCGTTAAATTTTAAATTTTAAACGATTTTATTAATTCGTTATTATATAAATTAATATAATATAATCGTATTTAATAAAAATCGTAATTATAAAAATTTTAAATATTAAAACCGATAATCGTTTTAAAACGAAATATTAAAATTTTTTAAATAAATATTAAAATATTTTTATAATTACGTAATTCAATTTTTTATATATATATTTTTTTTAAATAATAATAATTATATAATTACATTTATTAATAACAATTATAAGTTTTATTAAATATAAAACATATTAAATAAAACTTTAAAACGATTTAAAAATTTATATAAATAATTAAAAACGTTTATAAAAATATTAAATATAAAAACAAATATATAATATACGAAAATTTTATCGTTTTTAATATTAAAATTTTACGATTTTATATATAAATTTATTTTGAAAATATTTTTTTAAAATAATTATTAAAGTGATTTATTAAAAATACAAATAAATTCTAATAAAAATTTATATTTAAAATAATTAAATTTTAATATAATCGATTTCGATTTTTTTAAACGATAATATATAAAAATTATTAAAATTAATTCGATAAAAAAATAAATATAAAATACGTCGTTTAATAAATATAAAATTTTTAAAATATAATTTTTTTTTAAAATTTTATCAAATAAATTTAAAATATTAAATATATTTAATACGTTTTTTTTATAATCGATTTTTAAACGATTTTTTAATACGTTTAAAAATTTTATAATAATATTTTAAAATTTCAAAAATATATAAAAAATAATTAACGTTTTATTAAACGTATTAAAATTAATAATCGAAAAAAAAAACTTTTTAAATATTAAAAAAAAAATTTAAATAAATTTTTAACGTTATAAATACAACGTTTTTAATAAAAAAAAACAATAATTAAATATTAAAAAAAATATAAAAAAAAATTTTCAATTTAATTTAAATTAAAAAAAAAATTTATATTATAATTACAAATTAAATTAATAAAATAAATGTAAACGTTTAATAAATATTTTTAAAAAAAAATAATAAAAAAAAAATTTATTATTATATATATAAATAATAATAATAAATTTTAAAAATATTTTCGATTAAAAAAAATTATAAAAAAAATAAATATTAACGATTTTTTTTTATATATCGTTAAAAATATTAATATTATCAAATAATAATTTAATATCGATTTAAATATTATTATCGAGTAAATATATAAAATATTAAAAAAAAAATTTAAAATCGTTAAATTTTTGAAAAACGTTTAATTTTCGAATCGAATTTTAATTATAAAAAATTTATAACGATTATAAATTAATTAAATCGTATTATAAAATAAAAAATAAAAATAATAATAATAAATTAAACGTTTTACAATTATAATCATTTAATTATATATTTAAAAAATAATAAAATTAAATTTATATTAAAATTTATTAAAATTATATATTTAAAAAATAATAAAATTAAATTTATATTAAAATTTATTAATAAAAT
>MU119524.1:16692-56365 GCA_014904845.1 Acephala macrosclerotiorum
AAAAAAAAAAAAAAAATTATTTAATATTATTAATCGATTAATAAAATAAATAAAATAAAATCGAAAAAATTAATTTTATTTAAATTAAACTCAAAAAAGATTTACGAGTTTTTTTACGTTTTAAATTAAAAAAAAAAATTCAAACGAAAAATAAATAAATATTACAATTAAATAATTATTCGAAAATAATTAAAAAAATTATAAAAAGTTTTTTAAAATTAATCGAATTACGCGCGTATTTATAATTACGTATAAAAATTTAATATAATAAAACGAAATAATAAAATACGTAAAATTAATCAAAAAAAAATAATTGAAAATAATTATAATAAAAAAAAATAATAAAAAAAAAAAAAATAATAATTTGAGAATTTATAATATTGAAAAAAAATATAATTTTATAATTGACGAAATTATAAAAGAAATTAAAAAATTATATAAATTTAAAATTAAATAAAATCAAAATTTTTATAAATAAAAACAATTTTAATTTAATAAACGTTTAAATATTATTTAAAAAAATATATTAAATTATTTAAAAAATAAAATAAAATAATTAAAATCGAAAAATGTAATCGATTACGATTTTATAATAATTATTATAAATATTATTTCGATTTTTATAAAAAATAAAATTATTTAAAATATAAAAAAAAATATTATATATTATATAATTTTATTATTAACGAATAAAAAATATAAAATAAAATTTTTATTTTAACGTGTAAATTATTATAATTAAATGCGTATAAAAAAACGATAAAATGTAAATCGTTAAAATGAAAATTAAAACGTAAAAAACGAAATTTTTAATTAAAAAAAAATTTATAAAAATATTTATTATTTCGATCACTATTTTAATAACGATTAAAATAATAATAAATTAAACGATTTTAAATAATAATATATAAAAAAACGATTTTTTTCAAAAAATTTTATTATAAATAATAATCGAGAAAAAAACGTTAATAATTTTAATATAAAAATCTCGTATTTATAATTTAAAAAACAAAATAATAAAATAAAACGAAAAATTAATATTTTTTATTTTCGTACGAAAAAAAATTAAAATTTAATCGATTAATTAATAAAATAAATACGTAAATATTATTAAATTATTTTCGAGTTTATATATTTATAATATATATAAATTTCAAAAAAAAAATATATATATAAAAAATCGTTATTAAAAAAAATTATATAATATTAAATACTTGAAATTATATTATTATAAAAAATTTTAATCGATATAATTTTAAAATTTATAATAAAAAAAAATTTATAATATATAATATTATATAATAAATAAAAATATATTTAAATACTAATAAAAAAAAATCAATTTTAAATTTTATTATATTAAATATATTAAATATACAAATTTAAATAAATTTAATTACGTATTATAATTCGAATTATTTATTTTTATAAATCGAAATATCGAGATTTAAAAAAATTAAAAAACGAAAATTTAATATAAAAAAAATTAAATTAAAAAATTTTAAATTTTTTTTTTTTTAACGATTAAAATAATAAAAATAATCGCGAATATATATCGATTATAAAAATTTAAAAAATAATATTTCGTTTAATTAAAAAATATAATAATTTATAAAATATAAACGTTTTTAAATTTTTTTAATAAAATAAAAAATTCGTTAAAATTTATAAAAAGTTTATTATATTAAAATAAATTTAAAATAAAAATTAAAAAAAAATATATATAAATAATTTAAAAAAATAAAAAATATTATTATAAAAAAAATTATATATCGAATCGCGAAATAAAAAAATAAATCGATTAATTATTAATCGTTTTTTTTATACGATTAAAAAAAAAATTAATTATAAAAAATTATTAAATAATTTCTCGTTTTATCAAAAAAAAAATTTAATTTAAAAAAATCGATTAAAAATAATAAAATTTTAATTTAAAAAAAAAATAATATAAATTTTATTTAATATAAAAAAAACATTTATAAAAAAAAATATTTTAATTATAAAACTCGATAAAATTATAATTTTTATTTTAAAATAAATTTAATTTTTAATAAAAATTATTATTACGAAATTTTTTAATAAATATATAATTAAAAACGATTATTTTTTTAAAGTTTATAAATTCGTATTAATTTCGAAAAAAAAAAAATTTAATTATAATTAAAAAATAACGTTTAATCGTTTTTTATTCGTATTAAAAAAAAAAATTTAAATACGCGATTATAATACGATTAAATAATAACGAATTAATTAAAAATTAATTTGAAAAAATATACGTTAAAAATATTTTAAAAAAAAATTATAAATATAATTAAAATTATAATTTATTATATTTAAAAAAAAGTTATTAATAATAAAACGATAATAAAAATATTTATAAATATTAAAAAAGTTTTTAATATAATAAAAAAAAAAATTATAATAAAAAATTAATAAAAAAAAAATTTATAAAAAAATCATTAAATAAATACGATTTTTTTATAATAATTAAAACGATATATTTAAAAAAAAAAATTATTAATTGATTTAAAAAACGAATTATTTTAAAAATTATTAATTTTTTTAATAGTATTTATAATATTAATAATACTAATAAACTTGTAAAATAATACGATAATTTATTTTTATATTATATAAAAGTTTTAATAAAACGATTAAAATAATAAAAATACAAACGAATAAAATTAAAAAAATATTAAAAATAAAATTCGCGAAAAACGAGTTTATAATTTTTAAACGTTTTAAAAAAATCGAAAAAATAAAAATTATAATAAATAATTAAATTTTCGAATAAAAATCGATAATAAAATATTTTAATATTTATTTCGATATATAATTACATTTTATAAAATATATAATATAAAAATATTAAATAATAATTTCAATATTTAATTTAATAAATAAAATCGAAAAAATGAAAATAAAAATTTTATTTAAAAAAATATAAACGATTATTAAAACGATTATATTATTAATATATAAAATTATACTTATAAAAATATTTAATACGAGAATTTTTTTAAAAAAAAAATCGAAAAAATAACAAATTAAAATTAAAATTAAATACGTTATTAAAATATTATTTTTTTGTTCGAAATTATACTCGGAAAAAATAATCGAAAAAAAGCAAATAAAAACTTTTTACGTAAAAAAAATAAAAAATTATAAAAATTATAAAAATATTCGAAAAATAAAAAAATAAATTTAAAATTTAATCGTATAAAAAATCGAATATAATTTAATTAAAAAAAATCGAAATCGTATAAAAAATTAAAACGAAATTAAAATTATAAAATTAATAAACGTTTATTATATTAAAAAAAAAAATAATATATAATTGATTATTTTTAAAATTAAATTAAAAAATATAAAAATAATATTATAAAAAAATATAATTAAAATTAAAATTATTTCGATTAATATAAATTTATAAATAATAAAAAAACAATTTAAAAAAATTGTTTTATTATATATTATATTTTTATTAAAAACAAATAAAATATTAAATAAACGTATAAAAAAAAACTTTTTTACGAATTATAAATATATAAAAAAAATTTATTAAAAAATAACAATTATCGAAAATATATTATTAAAATTTTTAATTAATTTTATTTTAAAATAAAATATTTAAAATAAAAAAATAAAAATAAATATTATAATAATTTTGATTATTTAAAATTAAATATAAAAATAATTACAAATAAATAAAAACGTAAAACGTATTACGAAAAATAAAAAAATAAAATTGAAATTTTATAAAAATTTAAAAATTATTAATAAATTTTTATAAATCGATTATATAAAAAAAAATCGATAATAAAATTTAAATATAATATATATACGTAATATATATATAAATTTTTATAAATTATAAAATAAAACGTAAAATTAAAATTTCGAATAAAAAAATAAAATCGATTTTATATTAATAATAATAAAAATTAAAAATAAATATTATTGCGAAATTAATAATTATAAAAAAAACGAATAAAAAAAATTAAAATACGAAAAACGAAAATTTAATAATTATTTGAAATTAAAAACAATTTAATAATATTAATTTTTAATTAAAAATAAAACGAATATTTTAATTTTTATTTATAAAAAAAAAATTAAAAAATTAAAACTTTAAATAAAATATAAAAAATATAAAAAATATTAAATTTTATTTTATTTTTTTATTTTTTATTTCAATTAAACAATTAAAAATATAAATTTTATTAATTAAATAAAAAAATAATTTTCGATGTAAATTATTATAATTTTATTATTTAATAATAAATATAAATTTAAAATAAATTTTATTTTATTTTATTTTATTTTATAATTACGTAATTTTTTAAAATTATATATTAAATAAAATAATTTAAATTAATTAAATCGATTATAATAATTTAATATAAAAAATAAAAATTTTAAAAAATGTTTTTTAATAATACAAAATTTTATAATAAATACGTTTTTATTTAAATTATATAATTATACAATTTTTAAAAAATGTTTTAAAAAGTTTTTTTTTGAAATATATAATAAATAAATTAATTAAATCGATCGTAATAATTTAATATAAAAAACGAAAATTTTAAAAAAAAAAATTTTAATAATATAAAATTTTATAATACGTTTTTATTTTAAATATTAAAAAGTTTATTAATTTATTAATTTTTATTATTTAATAAAATTTAAAATTTTAATAAAATTATTTTAATTTTAAATATTTATAAAACGTTTAAATTAAAAGTTTTTAATTTGAAATTTAAAATAAAAATAAATTATTAAAATCGAAGATTTTATAATTTTTTATAAAAACGTTTTTATAAGATTTACGAAATAAAATATATATCGAATATCGAAAAAAAAAAATTTATTCGTTATTAATTTATTTAACGAATTATTAAACGAGTTTTTTTTTTCGAAATAAAAAAAATATTTTTACGTTAATTATATTAATATACGAATTAAAATTTTAAAAATTAATTTAAAATTTTAAAAATCGATTATAATTTTTTTTAATAAAATTATAAAATTAATTAATCGTATTTGAATATTTTTTTTTTTTTATAAATTCGAATAATAATTATTATAATACGAATAATTAATTAAATTTTAAAACGATTTAATTATTTATCGTTATTAAATTTTATAATTAAATTTTTTCAAATTAATATAATTATTTTTCAATATTAAACTTTTTAATCGAGTTTTTAATTTTTTTTAATAAGTTTTTTTTTTATCGATTTTTATTAATAAATTTAATATTATTCGAGTATATTTTTATTTGTTTAATTATAACGTTTAAAATTTATAATTTGTAATAATCGATTTTTTTTAAAATAAAAATTTTATTTTATTTTTTATAATATAATAAAAAAATAAATAAATTTAAAATTTTTATATTTTAAATATTTATATTATATTGTATATAATACTTTATAAAAGTATATTATATTTAATTTTTAATAAAATTTTAAAATTTTATTATTTTTAAACAATTTTTAATTCGTAAAATATTACAATTTAAAATTATTAAATTTATATTTAATTTAAATTTAATTTGAAATATTTTAAATAATTTTTATAGTTTTTAATTATATTAATTATATAAAATATTTTCTCGTATTTCGAATTATTAAATTTTTTTTATCGTTATATTAAAAACTATATATTATAAATTTAAAAATATTATATTAAAAAAAAAAAATTTTATTAATCGTTTTATCGAAAAATACATATATTAATAACGTTATTAACGAATTAATAATAATTCAATCGATTATTAATATTATCGATTATTTTAATTTAATATTAATAATATTAATCAAATATTAATAATATTAATTTCAAATTAAATATTTAAATATTTAAAATTTATAATTTATAATATTTATTTAATTTATTATAAAAGTTTTAATTATATTTATTTAATGTGTATTAAAATATTAAATTATAAAATTAAAAATTACGAGAATTTTAATATTTTTTATTAAAATTTATATATAAATTAATAATTATATTTTATTCGATTAATTATTAAAAATATTTAAATAATAAATAAAATTTAATCGTAAAATCGATCGATTTAAATAAAATTTATACGTGTAAAAAATACTTATAAAAAGTATTAAACTTATATACGAGCGAATATTATAATTAATAATATCAAAAAATTAAAATATTTAAAAATTAAACGATTTAATTAATTAAAATATAATTATATAAATATTTATTTAAAAATCGTACGCAATCGTTTATAATCGTCGAAAATCGAAAATTTTAATATTTTTATAAACCGAGATTTATTTACTAATTAATTACTAATTAATAATCGATTTTTTTAATTTAATATTAAAAATTTAAATATATAATTATTATATAACGTGTAAATATTAATAAATTATTAATATTATTAATAAACGATTAATATATAATAATTTTTTTTAATATAATTTCGAATAAAATAAAATTTTTATACGTTAATATAATTTTAAAATAATAAATTTATTTATTTTTTATTTAATTTTTAATAATTTTTCTATTTTAAATTTTAAATTTTTCTCGTTTATAATTTTAATAAAAAATTTTTTTTAAAAAAATTCGATTTTTTCGTATAAATTAATTTAATAAAAATTATAATAATTTTAATTTTTATATTAAAAAATTTTCGAATATATAAAAATTATTCTAAATCGTTTTATTTAAAAATTTTTTATTATATTTTGTAATAATTATTATTATTTAACGTAATATAAAATAAAAAAAAAACGATTTTTATTCGTAAAAAATTTTTAAATCTTGTAATATTTTTACGTCGTTTATTAATAATTAAAAACTTATTTCGATTTTCGAGTTTAAAAATAAAATATTACGATTTAAAAATACATTTTAATTCTTTTTTAATTTATTTTATATTTAAATAAAATATATTAAATTAAATTTAAAAAGTTTAATAAAATTAAAATTTATAAAATATAAAAATAAAAAATATTATATTTAATTTCGATCAAAAATAATTAATTTAAAACGCTCGAAAAAAAATTAAAATATTTTAAATATTTAAAATTATTCTATAATCGAATTTAAAAATATTAAAATTTTAAAAATTTTACGATTTTATTTGTTTATTTATTAATTTAATAAACTTATTATAATTAAATTATAAATTGAATTTATATTTAAATCGTTTATATTTTTAATTACAATTTATTTAAATTAATAATTATTACGTAATTTTAATTTTAATTGTAAAATATTGTAAATCGTAATTATATTTATTAAAAAAAAAATTTATTACTCGATAAAATTTACTTTAAAAAAATACGATTTATAATATTATAATATAAATTTAAAAAATTATAAATCGTAAAAAAAAATTTTAAAATTTTTTTTTTTAATAAATATAATTTTAATTACTATTTGTAATTAATTAAATTAATTGTAAAAATTCAAAATAAAAAACGAAAATTTAAAAAAAATAAAATTTAAAATAAAATTTTTATTAATTTATTAATTTATTAGTTTATTAGTTTATTCGATTTTAAAAAAACGTTTTTTAAACGAATTATTTTTTTTGTATTAATAAAAATTATTTCAATTTTAAATACTTATAAAACGTTTAAATTTAAAAAATTAAATTTAAAATAATAATTATTTTTAATCGAGTATAAAACAAATATAATAAACGTAAAAAAAAAAAAAAAAAAAAAATACGCTCGCGAAATACAAATTGTATTAAATATTATTTAATCGAAAAACGAAATAAAAATATATTATTTATATATTTAATTAATAAAATTAATTTTTTATTATTATTATTTTAATTATTTTAATAATAAATAAACGATTAAATATTTTTTAATAATAAAATAATAATAAAATTTTAAATTCGAAACGTAATAAAAAATTATTAAAATTAATATTTTATAAAAATTAATTTTATTTAAAAATAATTTTTCTTTTATAATTTTATATATTTTTATATTAAAAATAATAATATTTATATCGATTAAATATTCGTTAAAATCGTTTTATAATTTATTTTTAATAAAATAATTTTTTTCGTTTTAATTAATATTAATAAATCGTTATTTAAATTTTTTTAAAATTAAATTAAAATATTTAATTTAATTAATAAAACACAAATTTTACAATTAATTATTTTATTATAATTAATAATAATTTAAACGAAAAATTTTATTTTTATTAAAATAATAATAAAATTTAAATATTATATTTTAAATTAAAATTTTTATATATTATATAATAAAAAATAAACAAAAAATTCAAATTCGTAAAATAAATTAAAAAATTTTTTTCGATAAAAACGTATTAAATAATAATACAACATTATTATAAAATCGTATAAAAAATAAAAACAAATTAATTATTTTTATAAAAAACTTTTTTTTAATAAAATTTTTCTTTTATTAAATTTTCGAATTTCGAAAGCATTTTAATTTATTATTTTATACACTTCTCAAGTAATATTATTATCGAGAGCTTTTCGCGCTTTGAGCATATTATACTTCTAATTATTATAGCGGCTCGCGATAATGCAATTATTTTAAAGACAAGTCGTTGGATTATTATTAAACCTCCGTCGATAGCTTTTAACATACCTATATAAATCTAATCGCCAGCGCTAAAGTTATAAAATCTCGCTAGGAAACTATTTTTAATTAAGTCTAATTTAAATGCCGTCTCAATTTTATACATTTAACGCATTTCCTCTATTACAACTCAATTAAAAAAAGAGACCCGCGACTTATTGCTAACAATGCGTCCATAGCAACTTCAATCAAGTCTTTAAACCAAGGGAAGTATCTACTCAATAAAAGACAAAACCATACCTTCTCTTAAGCTTCCCCAGCGCGCTTCTCGACTAATATCAACTGCCTCGTTTGTCTTGCGATTAGCAATTATACGAGCGAGCTTTCCCCCAAATAAATAAAGCTTTCGTGCTAACCACCGTGTTTACAAACAATTTATCTTTTCCTCGTTACTACATAAGGCTATAATAGCTACTCTTTCATCCAGTCTCCGCATTAACCGACTCCCTTTTAACCCCTCCGCGAATAGTGCTATCTTTTAATCAAGTCTCTTTAGGATCTTTTGCTTGGACAGTGGACATATGGCAGATGTTTATGGGCGTTGGAAGTGCTTAATGGAGGGGGCGATTTTGGCGGGGGAGAGAGGGGTGAAGGACGTTATTGAAGCGTTGACCAAGTCGTGATTCTCTTTGTAGATGTTGAGGTTTTTAATTCGATGTAGCTGCAATTTCTCCTGCCCAGGATGAGTGGATCGCTTCCGTCTCTCAATTTCTTGAGTAAAGAAACGTGCTCAGATAAGGGCAAGAGTCTGCTCTTCCCACTCATCAAATAATTTCTCACCTTCAGGTCCCCAGACTTCAGCAAGTCCTTTTCTTACATATTTATGGGGATCGGAAGAGCTCGGAACCAATAATAAGACATAGGATGGATGGCCATTAGGTCCAGAATTGGATGAAAGTAATAGCCCTATGACTTCCGCAAGAACATCATTCCAGATGTCTATAAACACAGGAACATCGTCTCCTAACGTGGAGCCGTCGGTCATTTGCAGAATGGGTCGACTACCGGCGTCATGGAATCGAACATTGAGACTCCGTACTCGCCCAACTACTTTTAACCAAGCTCCAGTCACACCCCCAAACGCGTTGCGACCTTCAATTTGGACCTCTACTTCAAGGACCTTGATCCTGGACTTATTTGGGTAGCCTCCCGCGAAGATCCAGCCCCAACTGACTTCACAATCGAGACCTGCCCACGACCAAGATGGGGACCGATATTTCAAGGGCCTTGAACCTTTTTGATGAGGAAGTCGGTACCAAGCAAGACCTAAGTGGATGTCTACCTCCCAAATACCTGCAAGATACGAAGAACGTGTGTATTGTAACCAAAGTCTTGCTAATGCTGATATGGCAGGTAGTTTCTGGATTACCGGGAGTAGAAATTAGTATAGTTTTTCCAGAAGAGGATATAGGGGTCTGAACGGAGAGCATATTCTGGGGTTACTGTGGTGAACCCGGGATTTTAAGCAACCGGGGAAGATGAAACTTCATCAAGAGTCTGCAAACTTACATCAGATGCTATTGTTAGTTCCCGTTTCGAGTAGTTCTCTCCGACGATAGAATTATACCACATTTCCAACACCTCTTTTGAGCTCTTTCCTCGAAGGCGAAGTTGTAATCTCGACACGAGAGAAGGAAGTGGATGAAAATCATCATAAATTCGAGGGATGCCATCTTGAGGCGAAATCTCTTTTCTGCACTCCCAGAACAGCTGCCTCTCGGTGAAGTGTATGATGCGAGTAGACAGAAGTCGCTCTTGACACGACCACGCTCGGCTTGAGAGCTTGCTCTCCTCGACCTCAGGAAGATCGGTATCGAGAATGTACGTGAAGTACAATGAGCTTTCCTGTTCTCCCGAAAGTTTGCTGGTGATTTCGATATCAAAATCCCCAGGAGACAGTGCACAAGTGTGACCTCGGTTATAGCAGCCAGAGTGTGCAGTATTGCCGTAGTCAGCAGCAATTGTAACCAATGCTTGACTATAAATTGACCCCATCTTGGATGATTCCACTTCCTAGTCGGACTTGGAATCTTGTACAATACACAATGCATCTATCCAGATGTACCGGATATTGAGACCGCGAGTAATTTCAAAGGCGTGTTTGATGGTAAGCAGCATTGCTGAATGATCAATACATGACATTCGCGAGGGAAGCGTAGTAGTGCTAGTCTGATACTTGCTCGCAACAACGTCACCCCCTGAAGGATTGTCAACTCAGTGACTGACACGCCATGAAGAGTCCGACATGGAAACAGCGTGGGAAAAAAAAAAATGATATGATGGATTCGAATCACCTGGACAGCAAGAGACGATGTAAGTGAAGGGGAGACCGCAGAAGCATATCGCTAAATGGGACTGGGAAACTTACAACAATAGCTCAACGCAACGTAAACTTTATCTTTCGACTTAACTTCAACTAGTCTTGCATTGGACGAGAGTTCACCGAAGGCCATTAAGTCAATAAGTCTTTTCGGCCCTGCATAGCCATCATGGCTGGCTTCAACATGTTCCTCGCGGCCGAGCTCAATGTCCGGAATTGCAGCACATGCATGCTCTTGTATACAAGTTGTAAGCCATTGGCTAGCAGCCTGTATTGATGACTTCGCAGATGTATCGATCAAAGCTTCATGAGTAGTACTAGCAAGATCGGCAATTGGAGAGCCTAACACAAATTGGTCAGCAAATGGAATTAACATTGTATGAACGCACCTTACCTGTTATGGTTCTGATGAAGGTAGTACCTTGGTCAACTGGATGATTCTCTGCGTTAGCAAAGCTCAAGCACGACGCACGACCTTGTCGTCCAGCCCTTCGCATTTTACCAATGCTCAAATATATAGGTCCTGTAGCTGGCGTTCCTTCCACATCCATTAGATCCCTGCCAGTAATTCTAGAAAATGCCATCCAGCACATAGCGCACCCATCAGGATCCGGAATGTAGCCTGAAGCGAGTTCAGCCCAGGTCAAAGTGTGCCTGTAGCCGCCAGGAGCAGTAAGAGACTCATAGTTGATGCCGCGACACGCCTCGCACAACGTCTTGTTGGATCTTAGGAACGTTGCAGACATCTTTTCATGAACCGGAGCGCTCAAAGTCGTACTTTCGGTGAGGCTGTAGCGTTGGAGCTCGAAGAATGTTAATATAGTCTAGGTTGCTAGATAATCGAGATCGTAGCTCATCGTGAACGGGAGAAAAAGACAATTGGTGAAGAGAAGACTGCGTTGAAGTTCTGCGTCGAAGCTCTGATATAAATGAAGGAAGAAGTTGCTGATTGAAAGGCAGGCTCAGGTTCAGGCAGCGGCGCCCATGCCGACTTCGGTTAGACCCAACACATGACCATCCTGAAGCCGGTGAGGAAAGAGTGTTGTACCTTTTCAAAAACAAATTCGTTCTCCCCAAAATGCAGAGAAATACTGTTTAGAATATTTTTGATTCTTTCACAGTCTTTATAAATCAAGCAAGACTTAAGTGCAAGCTGAAAGGAAGGATACCACGTGACCCTCACAGCTTTCAGGCTGGTTTGGTCCTTGGCCTCCAATGCTTTTGGAAGCAATCGTCTGAGCAGTATATAAGGCGTTAAATTATTCTATATTTCGTTGAGCTCGTATCTCATATCCAATCCTACTCAAGAGGAAATCGTCCCATCATAATCCATCCCGCTCGTCGCATTCGCAACCGTATAATTCCCAAAACAAGCAAAATCATAATTACTCAACGCATAAGAGTTTGCCTGACTCTCAATAAAAGCCTCCATCTCACACATTCCATCCACTCTCCCACTCGTTGCATTCCCACAAGCACCTCCTCGGATCGTATTCAACGGCACAATTCCATTATTCAACCGCATGCGAATGAACTTGTGGGTGGCGTTGTTAGGATCATATCCATATTGTGTAGGAGTGTATGCTATTCTGTGTTCCTTGATTGGGGCAGGGTCGGGGACTGAACAGCCGATGATCTCGGTGATGAGGCGCGCGCCGAAGGGGGTGAGGTGGGAGAGATCGAAGTGGCGATTGGGGTTGGGAGGGTATTGGGTGAGGGATGGCGGGTCCCTGAAGTAGTCGATGGACATGGCAGTGAGCGTTGAGATGATGATGTCGTCGTGGGAAAAGTCGGCATAGAAGGGTTGGTTGAGGGGGAAGTCGGCGGGGTTATCGGTGATTGTGGAATTGACTGATGAGTTGGAAGACGTGATGTAGGTATGTTGGAGACGGGCGAGGAGTTCTTGTACGTATCCGATGCCTTGGGCACGGCCTGTAGGATTTCCGTAGGCGTAATCGTAGAAGTCTAGAGATGTTAGAGAATAAAGTCAAGATACGGGGTTGATATTACAGGAAAACTTACACTCGATATCACGGGAATTCTCAAACCCAGCCCATTCATCTGCAGTGAAGAGGTAGCAGAAGTCGGACATCCCTATATAGTTGTACTCGTATGCGCAAATGCCTTGCATGGCATAGGTATCGTTGGTAGTCAGGGTGAAGCCCGAAGGTGCATACTTCTGCAATCGGGCAGTAGCGGGACCCAAATACTTGGGCAGATATGTGAAGACATCCAGATCGCCCAAGTTGCCAATTCCAGCTGTGTTGTCATTGAAGCAACTGTCGTACGATGCCAATGTGTTGTTCTCGGTTCCTCCTTCGGGGATGATGACGACGCTGAATGGCGAAGTGAAGTTCGCCAATGTCGCGTCAGGAACAAGCTGCCAGCTTGTGCCAAAGAATCCGAGGGCCCAATTGATCTGGCTGTTCTCGATTCTGGATTGAGAGGTGGTTCTCAAGACCACAGGTTCCCGCGCGGTGCCATTGGGGTAGCTGGCGTTGTATGACAGCTGGCCAACAGTAGCATTATACAATGTCCTTCCATATCTGTTCCAGAAAGTTACTCCTGACGCGAACTCAGTCGAAGCTCCAATTCCAGTGAGCAAACCAGTGCTTGGCAGGGCATATTGGTATCCATTGAGAAAACTAAGTGGGCCGGTGAAGGAAGCGGATGTATTCCCAGAGGTGAAATTTGAGAGCTTCTCGGCGAATCGCGCATCGTTTCCACCGTCGTAAAGAGAACTCGTTGGGAATCGTTGTGCATGGCGTTGCAGAGTGCTGACAGATTCCTACATGTGTTAATTAACGTCTGCAATGTAGAGACGGAGCACTTACAATTTGACAGCCATCTGGCAAGCCTACGTAACCTACGCCAAAATAATCTTCGTCGTTATCGCCATAAGCTGAGACTTCTCCCCAGCTTCTGGAAATCTGGCTGATATCCGTGAGCAAGTCGACAGCTGCGTGCACTTGGGCAGCGACGACGATAGCCCCAAGGGCAATATTTGAGAAGAACATCTTGCTCGACCTTGACCTTCAATTGTTCAATTGACTGACAAAAAGAGACCCACCAACATTGCTCTCTGGGGCTGGAGAGCTCTTATACCTACCAGCATGGTAAAGTTTAGATACCTTACAGCGTAGCGGAAAGTCGGGTGCCATTGATATCAAGAAAGAAACTTTTCCTCGGTAGTCCCGCTGTTCATCGTAGCTGCTTCTTGGGGAATAATCGGCAGGAACCCGACGAGCACAAGCTCCAATGTGCCAAGATGATTGGAGGTGGGGTAGCTCGATCCAAAGTATGCGCATGGACGCCGCGCAAGTACCTTGGGTCATCTCAGAGCAATGGCGGGAATCCATCGCGCGAAATGTCCAGAGGAGGCTGGGAAAAAAGTGAGATGACGTAGATTTTGTGAGATTGAAAGGTGGGACGGCACTAACCATGGGCCCCCTGCAGGATCTAATCAGGATATTACCTAGGGTAGTACTATGACATGAAGAGGGCAGGAACCGCCGAACGATAAGAGCGGAATGGTGATGAGGCGGTGTCAAAGACTTGGTCTAGAGAACTTTAGGGGTTCACGTTCTTGGCGCTGATGAAGAGATTGGATGCTTTGATTTCGGGTCCGAACTTCGGGTCGGAAGCGCGGCTTTCTTTAGCCGGGACTGAATTAAATTGGCTCCAAACCTTCAACTATTCTTCCCAACTAACGCAAGACAGCTTTCATTTCAGTCCAATGCGAAATACAATACCAGATATATTCTGTTTCCAAACACCGTTCATCACTTGGTATGATCAAACGGTCATTCTTCGCAAACGCTTTATGGGAAGATAAGGATGCGCCTTTCACGTGATAAGTATATCATATAACCTCCCAGGTTGCCTCGGGTGAGATCTCATTTTCAACTGAAATGCTTTGTTGATGTTGCATGAGGTATCTGCCTCAGTAGATTTTCTTTTATATTCAGAACAAAAATTCCTTTTTCTGGAGGCAGCAGTGATCACGTGTTATCGTGCCATAGTGGGGTAATTTCAGACCGAGTAGCCAAACTCTCAAGCTGCAACTTCGCCTCACTTTCTATACTTCCTCGCTTTAATCGACGCCCCAGAGCACCACAAATCATGTCATTGGACCAAAGTGCGGATGCTGATACTCCAAAAAGAACTCGAGTCCCTTGGCTCCAATCAATTAAGCCTTTTCAACTCGGATATCTGCAAGAGGCTCGAGGTGCGTCCTGTTGTGAGACGGGATGTGAACAACTTACTGGCCTGCTTTATCGCCAGGCAACCATTGAGAGGAAAGCAAATATGAGTGTTTCCGGTGAGACTTTGGGGGCGATGCTAATCAATTGGACGAGTTGATGGAAGCGCCAGGGTCGAGTGTGAAGGATTCCGCTGGGCTGCATTAGGCATCGTATCGCAATCTCAACAGAATGGGCTGAAATTCTCTCACCTGTCGTGACCAACCCTCCTTTCTATCTTTTGGCTCGCTCTGTCCCCTCTTTCCCCTCTATCTCGCGACGATGGCAGAAGCAGGAGCAGCTGGTTCCATTCCTGGTGTTGTTACCTTCGGTCTCCAGCTCGCAACAACAATCCACACATACGTTGAAGCAGTCTGGGAAGCCAAAGACAGACTTCGCGATGTTGCATTTGACATCAATTCGACTGCCTCTACGTTGAAGCAGCTTCAGGCTCTTCTCAATGCCGATCAAGAGCAGGCCACGAAAGTCTTCCGAGATGACGGAGTCAACGAGATCAGAGACCTCGCCATCGCTTGTGGAAAAGTCTATTCAACCATCGTCATTCTTCTGACCAAGGCTGGGTCACCCGATCAGCGAGGAAAAGTCCTAGCAGAGGCTGTCAATCCTCTTACGTTGAAGACATCCTGCCTCACTCGTCACATGAGATGGGCATGGCTCGCTCCTCGAATCAAGAGATGCCAGGGACAATTGAGATTGTTCAAGACAAAGCTGATCCTTATGCTCCAACTCGCGAACCTTACTAGAGTTCAATTAGGGTAAGGCGTATCTTTCTGCTAGTCGGCTCTGAGACTGACTTGACACAGGTTGCCTGAGCGACAACCTGGTTCCTTTCAGGAAGAATTGACTTTAAGAGCCTTATCAATTAAGCTCCGGAAGAAAGAACTTCGCACTTTTAGAATCTTGGTCGACAAATACGTGCCTGAAGAAGGAAACGCATCCGATGCCAGCTCCATTATGTCGTTAAAGGGACTTCAAGATTTCCGCATCGATGACAAAGCTAAATCTGGTTATGACTCCGATGAAGTCGTCATCGAGGAACGTGAGCCCCCAAAGCTAAGAACGAAGTGAGGATCACTTATCATTTCATTTACTTGTCGCTGAAATTCACAGGGTCAACGAGCCAAACGATTCGACATCTTCTACCTCCCAGCCAGAGGAACCCGCTACGTAAGAGCAACTTCTTATCCATATATGTTTTAGACGCTAATATCTGGACTAGTGAAAATGTCAACGAGACCCTAGCAAAGGATGAGGCGGATGTTGACGACAATGCCTCCGAATGCGGCACTTTGGTTGACGAGCCCCAAAATGGGAAGTCCGTCGACGCTGATCTCAAGAAGCCAGTAGCGGAAGAAGTGGTTGCCCCGCCCCCGCCGCCTCCGGCTCCCGTCGAGGTGAAGGAAGAACCAAAGCCTGAAGAGCCCAAAGATCAGCCCCAATGCACCAAGACTAATGATGGGAAAAAGGCTGAGGCCGACAAGCCTGCCGAAGAAATTGAAGGTATTAGCCTCACTACGACCTCCAGTACATTCAGCCTTCTCCCAAGATGGTTGAAGAATCTCTTCGGCAAGAGAGAGGAGCAATTCGCTGATGACTGGGAGAGCCCAACCCTTGAATGCTTCATTGTCTCGAATGAGTTTAAGCTACTAAAGCTGCCTTTCGGTCACCAGCGTCTGACGTACGGCCTAAAACGAACTCAGAGGAAGGTCGGATTGACTTGGGATCAATACATGGCGTCTCCTAATAAGAAGGAAATCAGCAAAGCCATCAACAAAGCGAAATTGATCGATTCCCGCAAGCGAACCTGTGTTGCTATCGGCGCCCAGAAGAAGGCTGATCTCGATTTCATCGTGCTATTTATGAGCTTGGGACCCAAGGTTGACCCAGTCCACTTCAAGGATGCCGTTGGTCGCATCTTCACCTTCCCATACGAGAGCTGCCGAACTTGGGAGGCAAGTCACATTCGCCCTTTTTGTTGCGACTAAGTCTGACTTATAATTTCTAGACTGTGAAGAAAATCATCGAAGAGGCATTCCTCCACGTCGAAGTCCTCGGCCCCCATGTTCACGCCGGACACTTTGACCTAATCGGACCAAACGGCTCCATCATCCTGCCAAGCCTCTGGACATCCCTCATTCAACCAGGAGACCACATCACCATGCACATGTGGCCAATGCCAGAACCAATTCGACAAGGTCCTCCTCCAGGATTCCTTGGCACGGGTCCCCCTCCTCCCCCTCCAGGGTGGCAACCAGGAGGGCCACCGCCTCCTCGCCCAAGAATGCCTGGTCCTCCAAACCCACCACCTCCTCCAGGATGGGTGGGGCAATGGCCTCCTCCACCACGTCCTCGCAGCGGTCCTCCCGTCATCGTGACGCCTCCTCCACCGATCGTCAAGATGCAACCTAAGAAGAAACCTCAACCAGTCAGCATCTTCAGTTGGATGGCTGGGAAGCCTGCTTATCGTCGTCGTCGCGCTTATTGGAGCGATTCTGACTCTGAGGATGGAAGCGAGCTGATGTCTGATTCTGACATTGAGAATGAGGATGTGGATGTTGAGCTTGCTATCAACTTTGAGAAAGAGGAGGAGAATGCTAAACTCGGGCTTGGAGAGTTGTTGGGTAAGTTTACTAATGCGTTGGATACGCTTGGTGGGAATGATTTGGACAGCGATGCGGACTCAGTTTCCAGCAGCTCTAGTGGAAGCTTGATTGATGATTGAAACCTCGACAACTGAAGCATTTGGAATGAAAGCCTGGGGGACAATGACGAAGCTTGGACCTGAGGTCGAAGTTATGGCAGTTTTTTTTTAGCGGGTTCTCCAGTTTCTCTTGTTGTCTTCATTTCATTTCATTTTATTTTCTTGTTCTTAGGCACTGCTCGTTCGTTATGTTGTCAGATTCCATATTGCCCTCCCTCAAGCTCAACAACAAAATACCAAAAACAAGCACTATGCAAAATAATGAAAGTCACGATCTTCAAGGTACAAACCAGACCAAACCTGATTCTATGCGCTTGCAATATCAAAACTCGTATCCCTCTTCCAGCCGCAAAACCGTTAAACCTCCACACACCACCTTAAATCATCCTGCATCCCTTATTGGTTCTCACAGACAGGCACAAACAAACCCCTCATGCAACTCAGGGCACACGACATGAACCTCTAAGGCAGGATGAGCAACGTGGCACCTATCAGCAACATTTCAGCTCCGAACTCCTGCAGCTCCTTCTGAGTCTCGAATCAATTGGAACCCCGCAGCTGACACATGTCGTTGTTCACTTGCAATATGCAGGCATGATTGAATCTAGCAATCCGTAAAATGGCATACATCCAAACTAAGACCTAATTCCCGTACCATGAAAAAATGAACTTTCTTCGTTCAAGACAAGCGACCATTTCGTAAAATGTTCGCCAAACCCAAGAACCCCTTTCCGCCCTCGCTTCTGCCCCACCCACTTCTCGCTTCCCCCTTCCTTTCCCCACTTGACCCACCCACAATCGGCACATCAACGGCCCTCCTCCAAAAAATTGCAATATAGATTTAAAAAAACAAAATTTCCTCTCATCCAATCAAAAGATGGTATACATATATCTTCTGTGGCGCAATTGGCTAGCGCGTTCGACTGTTATGAAGTGCAATCGAGAGGTTGGAGGTTCGAGCCCTCCCAGAAGAGTTTTCTTTTGGTTCTTAGGCTGGAATTTAGTTGCCCAGTAGAGGTGGCGGTGGTTGAAAATGGGGGTTTTCTTCGTTTTATTTTTGTATTAGGAATTGTTGGTGCCTCTTCGTATGTCGGAGTCACGTTGGAATATGGAAAGGGATGAGGGGCACGCCTGGAGGGCACACCGGCGATTGGATATCGGTAATGGTTGTTTTAGAATGCAGTGAAATGACTTCAAAGTCTTAAGAGGTATCAGGGAAAGACAACGTGCATTCAAAATCTTCTATCCTTGATCGTATCCAATCAAACGTGCTTGCCGCGGAATTTCCTCATCTTCCTCCTAGCCAAAGAGGGAATATGAACTACTGAATCTTTTACTCATGATATCTCCTACCGCCCCTTACACCAGTCAAACCCACTCCAACATCGAATTCGACACCACTTGAGCACGCCCATCCATCCTGCAACAAGTATCCTAACTTCGACTAGTGGCGAGAGTGAGATGTCGTAGCAGACCAGTCTTGAGCGTGGTAATATGTTTGATATCGCTTTGCATGACGCAAGTCTTCAACGAGAAGAATGCTGTCCTCCTCTTCGTGTTGTGCCCAATATCGAGAATAGAATCTGGTAGACCAGGATCTCGAGAATATCATATCACTTGGTAGGACGGCCTTGACGTGGATCTTCGACAACAAGAAGACAGTGGTGAAGGTTGTCGAGATCTGCGGAGTGATAATAGGCGCAAAGGCTTTGCTGGTTGTAGGTGATGATAATTGGTGCCATGGTGACTGTTTGCGAGATGGATGTATACAGATTTGGGTGCTGTGTACTCTCGGGAGAGAAGGTAGATTGATCTTGTATTTATAGAACGATTGAAGTCTAAGACAAGAGCGATCTGGGGTGGGAAGGGAGATATGCTTCACTTCTATACTTCTCATTGACCTAACCTTAGATTTTTACCTGTTAATAGTGGATTTGCATGTCAATGGTCGAGCGCTCTCTGACCTACCCTATTGTTCGGCTTGAAAATCTGGTAAAGCGGGCAAGACTTTGATTCGAACCTTGCAATCTTATGAGGCGTCGAGAAAGTGCTGGAATTGATTGTATGTGATAGTCGCAGGCACTCTGATGCGGGCTCTCCTATCTCGTGGCTATAATTGAGCCTACCTTTAAGAAATAATTGTCTCTTTGGCAAGAAACAAGTTGAACTTGGTGTCCGAGCTAGAATGGAACATTGCCAGAGCCTATAATGACTAGGCCGCTGCAGGAGAAAAGAGCCCAAGCGTGAAAAGAAAAGGTTGAGGCGGAAGGTGGAAGGTGGCAGCCCACTAGAGCCACCCCCTGTGTGGCTTTTGGAGTCCTTCACAGGAAAGTTTTCGGTGTTGAATCTCGGTCCATTCGGGTAAGGCTTCCCTCAATGCCTTAATTTGGGTATTCAGAAATCCTTCGCCATTGACAGGAAGGTCGCAGAGTAGCCACTTCTGCAACGTGATTCTTTGTATATTCTTCGCGTCATCGCATTCGTAGAATCGTGGGAACGTGAGATCGATATGTTCAAGATCCGGAATGTAGATGATAGATATCCTTGCCAAAGTCGAAATATGTTTCGAACGCAAACGAGCAGTCGTTCGCGAGAGGCAGTGATTTCGTGATTCTCGGCAGGCCTGCAAGACCGGAGGGATAGGTTGATTGGAGATGAACTTGAGCCTCCCTTTCTGTAATGTAGGCTCCACTATTACTTCTGTGTTGTCGTTGGCGTTTTCAGGATCGCGTTCTGCGAAGGCGGGATGCCGTGCGTCGATACAATGTACCCGTGGGTTGTAAACATCTGCCTCAAAAGCATATTGCCAAATCAAAAGTCATAACTCAATAGGAAATAGCGTGAAGTACCCGAAGAACCGTTGTCCCTCCAAATTTCTGAGTCTCCTTGCATTGACTACTTTGACCGTCTATTCTATCTTGCATTCGTAGGAAAAATGTTGGATATCTTGAGGCCGGATGATGCTATGCCTTTCTTTCCAATCCTCGAAGGAAATGAGAATGGAAAGAATACCAAAGCTGCTGGATATAAAAAGGTATTTTTAATAATATGGCAAGGTTATGCGCTGCTTTTTTAAACATTTTTCTTTGTATTGATTAATTTTAAAAGTAGTATTAATTACGTACTTTTTAATATATAAAAACTTTTTATTTATTATAAATAATTAAATATTTTTATAAATTTTTGAATTTATAAAATTTATAATAATTAAAATATAAAAAAAATTAAAATAAAAATTAATTTTAAAATAATTTTTATTAAAAAAAATTTAATATATAATTTAAAATTTATAAATAATATTAATAATTTTAATATATTTTTATATTTTTTTATTATAATATTATTAATATTTTTATTAAAATTTATATAAAAAATTAATTTAATTTAATTTTAAATTATTTATAATTTATAAATTAATTTATTAATTAATAAAATAAAATAATAAATAATAAATATTTTTATTTAAAAATTTTATATATAATGTTAATTATTTATTCAAATTTAATTAAAGTATTTAAATATAACGATTTAATTAATTTATTAAAAATTTCGTAATTACGAAATTATGAATTAAAAATATTAAAATTTTAATTATATTACACTTATAATTATAATTTATTAATTAATCCAAATTGTGTAAAATTCAATTAAATATTATCAGATTCCAAGTTTTAAGCGATTTTATTAATCCGTTATTGCGCAAATCAATAAAATATAATCGCACTTAATAAAAATAGCAATTGCAAAACTCTCGAGTACGTTTTTGCCTTAGGTACTAAGGCTGGCAACCGCCCCGTGAGAAACATCAAAACTCTCTCTAAGTGCGTTTTTGCCTTAGGCATTAAGGCACCTAAATGCTAGAACAGCTGCGCAGCTCTCGAGGGGGTCCCAGGGGATCTCCCCCTGGAATTATATATTAAAAAAAGTGATTTAAATTGATTAAATCGATCGTAGCAACTTAATATAAAAGACAGGGGTCCCAAGGAGTGTCCCTTTGGTGTGAGGCTCTATTAAAAGTGTGTTTTTTGTCTAAGGCACTAAGGCAACAACAAAACATTAAAATTCTTTTCTTTTCTAGTTTTATAGTTGCGCAGCTTTTAAGGGGTGTCCTAGGGAGTCTTCCCCTGGAATTATATACTAAGTAAAATGATTAAAATCGATTGAATCGATCGTAGCAATTGAATATAAAAGAGGGGGTCCCAGGGGGTGTCCCCCTGGTAATATGAGCTCCGAAAGTGCGTTTTTGCCTTAGGCACTAAGGAGTTTATCAGCTTATCGCTCTCACCGCCCGGCAGAATCTCAAACTACTACTTTACCTCGATAATTATACTAACTTCAAATGCTTATAAAACGCTCAAATTAAGAGCTTTTAACTTAAAACTTAAAATAAAGATAGATTAATAAAATCGAAGACTTTGTAGCTCCTTGCAAAGGCGCTCTTGCGAGGCCTGCGAAACATTTTTTTAATTATATATATAAAAAACGTAATAAAAAATAATAATTAATTTAATTATAATAATTTTAAAATTTTTATATAATATTATTAAAATAAAAATATATTAATATATAATTTTTATCTTTTAATTAAAATATAAATTAATAAAAAAAACGAATTTAAAAATGAATTTTAATATTTCTTTAAATTTAATTTATAATAAATATTATTTAATTAAAAAATAAAATAATTAAATTTAAATTTATATAAATTTAAAAAAATTAAATTTTAATATAAAATAATAAATTTATTTTTGATTAAAGTGCAAATTAATTTTTTGTTTATTTTCTCTATTTTTAATTAAATTTTAAATTAATCTTTGATTTGTTTTATTTCTAATTAAAGTGCAAACTAATCTTTTGTCCGTTCTATTTATTCCCGACTAGGATTTAGGCCCACTTTCCTCGCATTTTACCCATTCCCAGCTCGAGTAAAAAACATTACAAAAAGCGCGAACCGGATTTTGGAATCATAGTCTAAAGCACTCCGAAAGTCTCTCGGGACGGTCAGAGGCCATATTCTATCCCCATAAGTGATCTGGTCCTGGGGATTATTGGGCAAGGAGGTCAATCTGGGGAGGTTAATCTGGGTCGCGGAACCTGGGGTTATGGGCAGTTATTAGACTAATTCCTCGACAGCCAATGCCGCAGTCACACGTTCTAGGATACTGTATACTGTATCGCACTCGCCACTGAGTTCTTTTTTTTCAGCCGGTTTCGTAACAGGCTAGGGGCCTACTGAGTCCTTGCTTGTGTAACCTGAGTAAAATGATAGAAGAAAGTGGGTGAGGTCTATCAGGTCGAGTGACCGTATAGGAACTGGAATGTGGACCATTGACAGCGAGGCACAATAATAGCCCCCTAGGATTGGAAGAGGCGTGGAAAATTGGGGAACGAGAGAATAGAATGGAAACACAACATCCTTGGCGAGGCGATATTGTAAGACGGTGGCATCTCAGCAAATCAATTCTGGCGCTCCAACAATCTGTTGGATTGCACTAATGCTGTGAACCCACAGTTGGGGGCTGGATTGGGTCACCGGGACATGCATGCATAAGCCACAATTTCTGCGAAAGCAACATTATACACGTATGTCTCTTGCCTGTCCGCTTATAGCTGAAGGAATAAGCCCCTCAAAAAAACAATTTAGGGTGCTCATTATATGTTATCCAAACTGAGTCCTATGCATCTCATAACTTCCTACGACATTACAACCTTTCACAAACACTGGTTCGCCTCAACTTCAAGCCTCTTATTTTCAAACTTTGATTGCCATACCAATCTACCATAAAGTTACAGGGCAACGGAAGGACACGACACGATGAATTGGACTGATCAAAGGGCACAGGTACTGGGTATGTCTTGGGTTCTCAGAATACGTTTCAGTCATTAATTAAATTAGCGAATTGCAAATGTCTTTATGGAATAGACACTGAAGTCTTCACTTTCTCCTACGGTGGCCTTCATCAAGCCATCGCCACTAGATTTGATCCAGCTACCGACTCATGGACTAAGCTTCTCCATGGCAGAGGGCCCGCGATATGTACGAATCAAGCTCTTCAGGAATTACTTGCAGAGGCGGAAAACGAACTTGCCAAACTGTTTCGCGCAGGCGGTATTAGCGTCCCGTTCTCTGGGGATCCCGCCCAGACTATAGCCTTGCATCGTGGGATACAGAGTCATGGGGCCAGCAGCAGCGTCTGCTCGGATGACTTTGTGCTCATCGCCACTCCAAGATCAACTTCATCGGAGGAGGCCGTTGGGGCTGCTCCTAGTGAAGGAGGCGATGCATCTGTGTGTGTATCGCACAACTGCACCTCCGAGGAACTTACTGAGCCAGTCCACGTCGAGGAACTCGAGGCTGTCTTTGAGAAGGAAACTGAACTAGCTTGTGAAGAGAAAGAACCTGACGAGCCAGTTTACGAGGAGAAGGATGCTGAGTCAGCCGAGGAGTTGAACGAATATAATGAGCCAGCTTGTGTGGAGACTGAATCTGAACCAACTTGGGAGGTAAATCCAACTGAACCTGAGCTAGCTGAAGAGTCGAAAGGATATGAAGAGCCAGCTTGTGAAGAGCCAGCTTGTGAAGAGCCAGCTTGTGAAGAGCCAGCTTGTGAAGAGCCAGCTTGTGAAGAGCCAGCTTATGAAGAGCCAGATTATGAAGAGGAGGAACCCGAGTTAATTTGGGAGGTGAAGGAAGTTGAGCTAGCTAAGGAGAAAGAACTAGAACATGTCTGTGAAGAGGTATTTGAAGCTCTGTGCCAACGACGCGAGGATATTTCAGTAGAGGAGTCACTCGGTGAGTCGTCCAAGCTTATGGATGGCGAGATACCTCAGCCAGAAATCGAGATCGAGCCTGAGGTCAAGCAGGGTAAGAAGTCAAAGAAAGAGAAACGCAAGCAACGCAAGAAAGGGAAGAAAGAAATCGAAGAAATCGAAAAGGACGATGAGCCAGAAGACTGTTTTGCGGACCCAAAGCGAACGGTGCAGGGTTGCAAAAGTCTTCCTGATGAACCTCATCCCCAGCCAGACGACCTAGTTCTTGAGCCCCTGCAAGCGGTCGAAAATGGTGGCCTTTCTTTCGGCACCCCGAAAGAAGAGGATCCAATGACTAAACACGCGCCACCGAACTCCGAAGAGGTTTTGAAGCAATTCTTCGCATCATTGTTGACAAAGAGGGTCAAAGGAGAGTTGAGCGAGACACCCATACCTACAGATTCACCAATCTCCGAAGGGTCACCTCGTCAAACACTTGGAGCACCAATTACACAAGCTACTGAAAAGCCCTTCACTACTGGCACATCAGTTCTAGAAGATGCCCAGGCAGAAAGGACATCTCACCGGAGTGGGAACGGTCAAACGATCGTACTAACGATCCTCCACACAACCAAGACCAGCAACCAGGCCCTAAACACGATGGTAAACCTCGCAGAGAACACCAAAGCAGCAATCATTGATGCCGTGAATTTCTACCTTGACTCCAAATGTCTTTCGGTGCATTTCCCAAGACAGCGAAGGGTTGAGATCAGATCTGGTACTGGCAAGAAGGGAGATCTTGACTTATCCGCTGTTGATGAGAACAAGTGGTGGGAGTACCTGGAGTATCTTCGTCAATATACGACACTTCCTGAGTTGACAGTTGATGTCGTGGAACTTTATGAATGATTCCTTTTGGATAAATTCCTTTCTTTTTGTTTCCCTGGGTGAATAGTTAGCAGTCTCAGGGTTCGGTGATTGTCCCGATCAATTGGGAATCTATATTGAGATGTAGCTGATAAGGTCAAATTTGAGGATAGGAAGGCTAAGTGCAGAGGAAAATGAAACAACGATGTTTTGCAGATGTGCTTATGGAGTTTGTATTTGTGAGGAGACAGCTTCAAAATTATGTGGACTTCACGAGGAAACGAAAACAAATGGGTAACCAGCTCCTGTCACTTTCACATATTCGCGTAGGCTTCGTACGCTTTGTAGAAGCACGAGAAGATCCCGACCAAATAATTCTGAATCGTCGGTTGCTGTGCAAGCGCTTCCAAGGAGAACTCCAACTAATACATATCACCACTGTATACAGTGATTGCCATTTTCAATCCCTCCTTTAGCAGCAGAACATCACCAGGCATCCCCAACAGATCCTCGGTAATCCCAAGCGAGGTGAAATGAGGGTCCTCTACCCCTTGAAGAACCGTAGCTCCCAACAAATGTGGCAGCCGACCAAGGACTCGAATGATAGGACGTTGGCCACAAAGGCTCCGTTCCTTAGTTGATGAACACCTGATGCATCTCTTCTGCCTGAAGGGAGCACTGGAGCCCAAATTCACCAGGTCTACTCCGCCACTATCGCCTTGCTGACCGAATCACATGGCGAAAATTGCCCTGGCTGTGTGGATATTGTAGGGCACCAAACAGCATATTAAATTGTCCAGTTAAGATCAGCCGCGTTTTAGTACTTGTACTTGCCGAACTTTACGAAAAGGCAACTTATAACTTATATCGAAATAAATATATTTAAGGAATTAAAATTATTAATAAAATAAATTATATAATTAACGTTTATATAAATATATAAATTTTTTTTTAAAAATATTAATAATAATAAAATATTATTTAAATTAATTTTAAAATTTAAAATATTTAAAAAACGTTTAAATAATTAAATTTAATAATAATAAATATAATTTTTATATTTTTATAATTTATTATTTATTATTAAAATTAATTATAATATTAATTTTATAAATTTATTATAAAATATATATTATTTAATAAATTAATAATATTATAAAAATTATAATATAAAAAAACGTTTATATAAAATATTTAATATATTATTATAAGTTTTTTATTAATTTTTTTATTAAATTTATAAATTAAATTATAAATAAAACGTAAATTTTTTAATATTATTTTTACGAAATTAATTAAATAAATTTTTTTAAATTATTATAAAAAATATAATACGAAATATTAAATTACGTATTAAATATATTAATATATTTAATAAAACGATATACGTTTTATATATAATATTACGCGAAATAATATTTTTTAAATAAAAAATAAATATAATAAAATATATTATTTATTTTTTTAATATTAATTAATAATTATAAAATTATAAAATAATTAAAAAATGTTTAAAAAATAAATAAAAAAAATTTAAAATTAAATAAATTAAAAAATATTTAAATTGATTTATATATATTTAATTATTTATAATATATAAATTAAATTTTTTTTTTTTAAGTTTTTTAATAATATTTAAAAAAAAATTAATAATTATTTTTAATTAAAATAAAATTTATTTAATTTTTATATAATATTTTATATTAATTAAATATTTTAAAATATTTTATAAATTTAATAAAAATATATAAAAATAAAACTAAATAGAAATAATAATAATATAATATTTTTATTACGAAAATAAGTAAATATATATAATATAAATAATTGAAATAATAATCTATAGATAGAGAACTCGATTATATATAAATAGAAATCACGTGTATAGTACGTGAATATAAAAAGTTTCTCGTAATAATTTTTAATAATATTTAAAAATAAAATATTAAATTTTATTATAAAAAATTATTAAAAAATTATATAAATTTCAAATAATAATTAAAATAAAAAAATATTATTTTAAAATAAAAAATTATATAATATAATACGATTATTAAAAATTTAAATAAATATAATTTTTAAAATTAAATATTTAATATATTATTACGAATAAATAATAATATTATAATAATAATAATAAATTTAATTTAATTAAAAAATATTATTACGAATTATATAATTTATAATACGTAATTAAATTAAGATTTAAAATATTAATATATAAATTTTTTTTTTTTTTTATAATATATATAAATATTAAAAAATATAATTATATATTATTTAAATATATTTTAACGTTTAAAAATTTTTATATTAATTTAAAATTTATAATTAAAATTATTATACGAATTAAATTTTTTTTATATTTTATTAATTAAATTTAAAATAATAATAATTTAAAAAATATTAAATAAATTATATATATATAAAAATTAAAAATTATTATTTATTTTATACGAATTTTTATAAAAAAAATATTAATTAAATTAATTTATTATAAAATTATAAAATAATAAATAATATTTTTTATTATTAAAATTAAAAATTATTAAATTTAATTATTATAAAAAAATATATTATTTTTATTTTATATATAAAAATTAAATTTAATAATTTCAAAAATAATTATAATTTTAATTATTTTTTATTAATAATAAATTAATATTTTAAATAATTAATAAAATTAAAAATTATTATATATTTTTAAAATAATTATAAAAAATATTAATTTATAAAAATTATATATTAATTTGTTTAAAAAAATTAATAATAATTATTTATAATAATTAATTTTATTTTTATAAAAAAACGATATAAATAAAAATTAATTTTTAAAACGAATTTTATTTAAAAATAATAATTTAAAAATTAAAATTAATAAATTATTCGTATTAAATTTTATAAATAATAAAAATATAAACTTTTTTTAAAATAATATAATAATATATACGAAAATTATAAAATTAGTTTAAAAATTAAAAAAATACAATTTTTATAATATATTAATTTAATTTAAATTAAAATATAATATTAAAAATTATTTAAAAAAAATTTTTTATAACGTTTTAAAAAAAAAAATTTATAAATACGATTAAAAATATTATTAAATTAATATAAAAATTTTATATAAAATTATAAATTAATTTATAAAAAGTTTTTTAATAATAAAAACGTATATAAATTTATTTAAATAAATATTTAAAAAATTAATTAAATAAAATTAATTAAATAAATAATATTAAAAACGAAAATTTATAAAATCTTTTATAATAAACGATTTTATTTAAATTTAATTAAAATATTTAAATAAAACGATTTAATTAATTTATTAAAAATTTATAATAAAAATAATTATATAATAATTTCAAAGTAATATATAATCGATTTAATAAAAAATATTAAAATTTTAATTAATATACGATTATAATTATAAGTTATTTATTAATATAAATTATATAAAATTTATAAATAAATTAAAATTTAATTAAATATTTTGAAATTTGAAATTTTAAATAATTTTATTAATTTATTATTACGTAAATTAATAAAATATAATTATATTTAATTAAAATAACGATTATAAAAAATTATTAAATACGTTTTTGTTTTAAATATTAAGGTTAATAATTATTTTTTTCGATTTTTAAAATTTTTTAAATATTAAATATTTTTATAATTATATAATTTTTTATAAAAACGTTTTTATGAAGTTTATAAAATAAAATATATATCGAATATCGTAAAAAAAAAATCGTTTCTTATTAATTCGTTTAACGAATTATCGAATAAATTTTTTTTTTAAAACGAAAAAAATATTTTATAATTTAACAATAAAAAATAATAAAATATTAATAATTTTATATAAAAATTATATAAAATATTTTAATTATGATTTTATTATAATTATAAAAAATTATATAAAATAATAATAATAATTTTTTAAAAATATTATTCGTATTAATATTTTAATTATTAAAATTTAATTATTTTTTTTAAAGAAAAATTATTATTAAAAAATTTAAATTTAATATTATAAAATTCAATTAATAATTTTTTTATTTAAAATTATATTAATTATTAATAAAAGAAATTAATAATATATTATTATTATTTAATTATATTTTCGTTTTATATTTTTTTTAATATAATTTTTAAATTATTAATAAAAGTTTAAAAAATTTTAATATTAATATAAATAATAAATTTTAAAAATAAATAAAAAAAAATTATTATTTTAATAATTTTATTATATTATTTTTTTATTTTTTTTTATATATATTATAATTAATTTTTATTATTTAAATTTTTTTTAAATTTTTAATTATTAATATATTTTATTAATAAATATAATTAATATTATATTTATTAATAAATATAATTAATATTATATTTATTAATATTTTAATAAAATTTTTAAAAAAATAGAAATTATTTATAAAATATATTTTTAATTAAATAATTTTAAATATATAATTATAATACGTTTTAATTATATTATTAAATTAAAATTGAAAATAAAAATAAAATATTTATATTAATTTTAAATTTTTTTTAAATTAATTTTAATAATATAATTAAAATTAAAAAAACGTATATATTTTTATAAATATATATTCGTATTATAAAAATTATTTTAATTAAAATTATTATTTATAATTTTAAAAATTTAATTTTTTATTTATTATTTATAATTTTAATTTTTTTATTTTATAATATTAATTTATATAAATTATTAAATTTTAATAAATTTATATATTTATAAAATTAATTTATTTATAAAAATTATATAATTTTATCAAATTTTTATAAATTATTATAATTAATTATTTATTTCAAAAATTAATATTAATTTATATATATATATAATATTAATATTTTTAATAATAAATAATATTATTAAAAAATTTTATTATTATATAATTATTTTAATAAAAAATATTAAATTTTACGATTATAATTTATTAATTAATTTAAATAATATAAAATTTAATTAAATATTAAAAGATTTTAAAAATTTTTTTTTTAATATAAATTAAAATTTTATTAAAAAAAATACGTTTTTATTTTATATTTATATAATATTTAAAAAAAAAATTTTAATATAAATTAAAATTTTATTAAAAATACGTTTTTATTTTATTTATTAAAAAATTATTTATATATAATAAATTTATTATTAATATTAATATAAAATAAAAAATAATTTAATAAAAATATTTAAAAAATTAATTATTAAATTAATTATTAAATTTTATTTTTTTTATTATTTAAAAATTATTTTAATTAATATTATTATAATATATAAATTTTAAAATTTAATATTAAATAAAATTATTTTTAATTTTAAAAATTTAATATAATATTAAATTTATTATATATAAAATATACGTTTTATTATATATTTTTTTAATTTAAATAATATAAAAAATTTAAAATTATATAATTATATATTTTATATAATAATAATTAATTAAATTTAATTAATAAATAAAATAATTTAAAACAATAATTAAATAAAATATTTTAAAAAATTAATTAAAAAAATATAATAAAAATTAAATAATTTTTAAAATAAAAATAAAAAATATATTTTTTAATATTTTAAAAATAAAAATAAAAATATAATTTATATTAAAAAAATTAAAAAAAATTATAATAATTAAATAATTTATAAAAAATATTTATTAATATAAAATAATTATAAAAATATTATTATTATAATTTAAAATAAAAATAAATAAATAAATAAAATAAATAATTAAATATAAAATATTTAAATAATTGTATTTATTTTTATTTTTTATAATAAAAATTTTAATAATTAAATATTAAAAATCGTTTTATTAATTTTTTTATATTTATAATATTTATAAAATTATATAATTTTTTTAATAAAACGTTAAATAATATTTAAAAATTTTTAAATTTTTAATTAATAATATTAAATTAATTTATAATTATTTTATAATTAAATTATATTAATAATATTAAATTTTATAAATATAAATAAATTTATTTTTAATTATTATAATTTAATTTTTTTTATTATAAAAATTAAATATAAAAAACGAGAATTTTAAAAAATATTTTTTTTAATAATATAAAATTTTATAAAAAATATTTTTTTATTTTGAATATTTAAAAAATCTTTATTTTATTATTTAATAAAATTTTAAATATTTATAAAATATTTAAATTTAAATTTTTTAAATTGAAATTTAAAATAAAATATATAATAAATAAATAAAAAAATATTTAAATATATTAATATATTACGTTTAATAAACGTAGTTTTTACGTAATAAATATAAAAATTATTAATTATTTAAAAAATTAAATTTAAAATTAAAAATATTAATATATTTTCAATTTTTATATTAGTTTTTTTTTAATTAAAATACGTAATAAATACGTATATATATTTCGATATTAATAATTTTTTATTTAATCATAGATTTAATAAATTTCTCGTAATTTAAAAATTTAATATTTATAAAACGATTATAAAAAATCGCTCGTTTAAAAAAAACAAATAAAAAAATCTCGTAATTATATTAATTATATTATAAATTCTTTGTAAAATTATAATTTTTTCGTATAACGTTAATTAAATAATTTTTTTAAAAAAAAAACTTATTTTAAAATAAATTTTTTTAAAAAAAAAACTTATTTTAAAATAAATTTTTTTTTTTAATTTTAATAATTTTTTATTATATTTTTTTTTTATTATATATATATTTTAATTTTTATTTTAATTACTTTTTTTTTTCTTTTTAAAATTAATATAAAATTTAATTCGATAAAACTTTAATTATCGTAAAAAAAATATTATAAATTATATTGTTTTATTTTTTAATTATTTTTATATTCGTAAAAAAATTAAAATTTTTTTTAATTAATACGTAAATCGATAATCGAAATTAAAAAAATAATTAAATTAATAATTTAATTATTTCGTATTCGTATTATAAATTTTTTTTTATTTATATTATATTTTAAAAAATCGTATTTTATATAATTAGTAAGTTTTTATTTATAATATTAATCGCGTCGTATAATTATTAAAATTATTAATAATTTAACGTGTTTTAAACGCGATTAAATTTTTATAATATAATATTTTAATCGATTTAAAGTTTAATTAATAAAATTTAAATTTATTAAAACGTAAAAATTTTTTAAAATTAATTTATTATAATAAAAAAATTATATTTAACGTTATTATTAATAAAATTAAAAAATTAATAATAAAATAAATCAATTAAATAATAAAATTATAAAATCGATAATCGAATATTTTAATTTACAATTTATATAATTAATCGATAATAATTAATTATATTTTTATATTTTTAAAAATTTAACTCGAAATAAATTAATTTACTCGATTTAAAAAAATAAAATAAAATTTTATTTATTTTTTTTTTTTATTTTAATCGTAAAATTATTCGTATTAATAAACGTTTATAAAATTTTATTTAAATTAAATTTCGTTATAACGTTTATCGAATTATCGTTTTTATATATTTATTATATTTTTTATAATTTTTTACGTTCGTACGATTATTTTAAAATTATAATATCGATTATAAAACGTTTTTCGTTTATTGTTTTTAATTTATTAAATAATCGTATAAAAAATATAAATTCGTATAAATAATAATAAAAATATTAAATAAATTAAATTGTTTTACGATTATATTAATAATAAAAATTATTATAATTATTATATTTGTTTCGCTAATTATTTCGTAAATTTTAAACGTTAAAATATTTTTAATAATTTTTTTATATTTTGTAAAATTTTAATATATTAAATTATTTTTTATTTTAAAATCGTTTTTTATTCGAGTTTTATTAATAATTATAATTACGTATTTAATTTACGAGTTTAAATCGATATTATTAGCGTATAAACTATTTATAAATACGAATATTTTAATTATTTTTAAATCGATCGAAATATAATAAATATTATATAATAAATTATTTTATTATTATTTTAATTTTTTATTTAAAATCGTTACGATTTTTTTATTAAAATTTAATATTATATAACGATTAATAAATTAAAAATAGTTTTTAATTAATAAATAAATATAATATACGTTTCGCGAATTCGTTATTTTCGATATTAATTAAAATAATTTTTAATTTTTAAATCGATAAATTCGATTTTTTTATTTTAATTTTTTTATTTAAATTTTATTTTATTTTCATTTTATAATTATATAATTTTATCGTTAAATATTAATTAATTTGTAAATATTTTTTATTTTTTATTTTTTATTTATAATTTTAATTTTTTTAATTTTTTTTTTAAATTTATAAATTATAATATTTATAATATATAACGAATTAATAAATATTTATTTTTACGAGTTTATATAATAATTTTTTTATAATTTTTTTAAAATTAAAATTAAAATTAAAATTAGAATTAAAATTAAAATTATTTTTTAATTTATTCGTTAAATAATAAAAAATTTCGTAAAAATAAAATTTTTTAATTCGTCGTTAAAAATTTAAATTATAATTCTCGTTTTTTCGTATAATTCGTTCGTTATTTTATTTTTAATTTTATATATTAATTTAAATTTAAAAATCGAAATATTTTTATACGTAATTAAATCGTATTATATAAATTTAAAAACGTTTTTTATAAGTAATTTATTTTATTTTTTTATTATAAAATTTCGAAAAAATTTTAAATATAATAATAATTTTTTTTTTCGTAATTTAATTACGAGTTTTATATTCGTTATATAAATTATATTAATTATAATTTTTTTTTATATAATATTAATTAAAATTTTTATTATTTATAAAATTATCGTTATTATTATTAATATTTATAAGATTAAAATATTTTTATTCGAAGTAAATTATAAATTTAAATTTATTTTTCGTTTTTTTTAATTGTTTATAATATTTAAATTAATTTTCGATTAAAATTAAATAATTATTATTATCGTTTTTTTAATTTTTAATTTTTTATATTATATTTATCGTTTTTAATTTTTCGTTTTTTTATATAATTTTTATAAATTATTTTTTTATTAATTTTTTAATTTACGATTTTCGAAAATAAAATTTAATTATAATTAATTTAAAGTTTATTAATTTGTAAAATAATTATATAATATATTTTTCGTTTATAATTATTAAAAATTTATATAATTTTTTTTATTTTTTAAATTTTTTAAAAACTCGAATTTCGAAATTAATTAATAAATTTAAAATTATTAAAATATTAAAATCAATTTTTATTATTAAAATATTATTAATTTATTTTTTAATTTATATACGATAAAATTTATTTATTATTTTACGAATAACGTTTATTTTTTTTTTTATTATCGATATAAAAATATTTATATTAAAAATTTTAAAATATATTTTAAATACTAATAAAATTAATACAAATTCGTTCAATTTTATTAAATCGTTATAAATTTTTATTATTATTTATAGTATTTAGTTTTTTATAATATAATTTATTATTTTTTTTAATATAATCGTATAAATTTATTATAATAAAATATAATATCGTTTTATTTTTTTAATTAAATTATACGTTTTAATCGAGATTTTTTTTAACGTTATAAATTAAAATTTTTAACGATTTTAAATACGTATTAATTTAATATTTTTTAATTACGTTTTATATAAATTGTATCGATATTTTTATAATAAATCGTACGTTTTAAAATTTTATAATAAAATTTATAAATTATAAAATCGTATTATCGTTTAAATATATAATATTAATAATTATAAAATAATTAAACTCGTAATCGTTTATTAAAAATTTTTTAAATCGTTTTAACGATTTCGCGTTTATTTAATAATAATAATAAAATTTATTAATTTATTTTAATTATTAAAATATAAAAATTTTATATTTAATTTTATTAAAAATATTTATAAATTGTTAAATCGATAAATATTTAAATTTTTTATATACGTATTTTAAATTTATATTTATTAAAAAATATTAAATTAAAACTTTTTTTAATTTTATTAATAAAATTTATAAATATTTTTATTTACGTATAATCGATATAATTATATTATTATTATTTTTTTTTATATGATTTTTTATATTATTAAATTAAATTTTAAATTTATTTATATTTTTTAAAAATAATAAAAATAATATATTATAAAATATAACGTAAAAAATAACGTTTTTAATAAAAATATAAATTTTAATCGTATTTTCGATTTTTATATTATTTATTTTAAATTAAATTTTTTTCTCGCGATTTAAAATATTAAATTTAATTTATAAATCGATATTTTATAAAATTATAAATTAATCGTATTTTATAATTAATATAACGATTACGTTTATATTTAATAATATATTTTAAAAAAAATTTATAATATATTTATTTATAAATTAAAAAAAAAATTTAAATTTAAATTTTTTTAATTAAATAAAATACGTCGTTTTTAATTAATAAATATTATATTTTTTAATTATTTAATTTTACGATTAATTTTTTAATATTAATATATTTTATAATAAAAAAATTAATTTTTATAAGTTTTTTTTTTTTTTTTTTTATTTTTCAAAATTTAATTTTTTTATATTTAAAATAAAAATATTAAAAAAATTTATTTTATTTATATTTAAAATAAAAATATTAAAAAAATTTATTTTATTTTTATTTTCGAATTTTTTTATTTTATTTTTTTATAAATTAAAAAAATTTAATAATTTATTATAAAAACGTATTTTTTATATTGAAAATAAATTTCGTTTTTAAATTTCTCGTATATTTATCGTATTTTTAATTTTTATAATCGTAATTATATTTATTTTAATCGCGTTTATTATTACGATTTTTATTTATTTTATATTTATTATATTTATAATTAATAAAATAAATATTAAAATTTAATTATTTTATATTTCGTTTTTTTTTAATTAATTAAATAATATAATATAATTAATATTAAATTTTTTAAAATATATATAATATTTTTTAATATTATTATAAATTCGTAAAATATAATTTTTTATATTATTATTTTTACGATTTTTTTTCGATTATTTTTTTCGAATTTATTATAATTTATTAAATAATAATTTGAAATTTTTAATTAATTTTTTTATAAAAAATTTTTTAACGATATTTTATAAAATATATATATATATATTTTTTTTTAATATATTATTAAAATATATAAAATTTCGAATTTAATTTTTATATATTTAATAATTTTTTTAAACGAATAATTATAATTAAAAATATTATTTAAATAAAAATTTTATATTTATTTTTTTAATATAATTAAAAACGTTTTTTTATATATATTCGATGTAATATTTATATTATTATAATAATTTTAAAATATTTTTAATTTTTCGTTGAAAAAATCGTAAATTATTTTTTTATATTTATTATTATTATTAAAATAAATTTTTTTTAAATTATTAAATTTTATTTTTTTATTTTTATTTGAAATTTTAAATTTTTTTTTTATATCGTACGATTAATATTTATTATAAATTTTTTACGAGTAATCGATTTTTTGAAATTTATAATAATTTTATTATATATTAAAAAATTAAAAAATTTATTATTATAATAAATTTAATTTTAATAGATTTTTTTTATTTTTATTATAAATAATATTATATTTATTCGTAATATTATTTTTTTATTATTTTTTTTTCGAATAAATAATTTTTTTTTAAATATTAATATTTTAAATCAATTTATTTTATAATAAATCGTAATATTATATTTGTTTTTTATTTTAATAAAATTTTTGATAATATTTTCGAGTTTTTAAAATAACGATTTCGAGAATACGTATATTTTATTTTTATTTCGCGATATTTTTTATTATAATTTTTAATTTATATTTAAAATTTTAAAAATTATTTTTTTATTTTTTCAAATTAATATTTTTTAAAATTTTTACGAATTTAATTATCGAATAATAAAAATTTTTTATTTAAATTTTTATTATATATTTAATTTAAATTATAATTTATTTAAAATAATAAAATTTAATTATAATTAATTATTTAAATTAAATTAAAAATTAAATTTTTTTTTTTATTTATTATTATATTTTCGTATTTAATTAAATTATATATTATTATTATTTTTAAATAAAAATTTTAATTTGTTCGTTTAATCGTTTATATAATATATAAACGTTATTTTTTTAAAAAAAATTTTTAAATAAATAATATTATTATTAATAATTATTTTAAAATATATTATTTTTTAATTTTTAAAATTATTTATATAAAAATCTTATAAAATAATATTTTTATATTCGAATTTTTTAAATATTTTAAATTTATATAAAATAAATTTATATAAAATAAATTCGTTTATAATAAATATATTTAAATTTAATTTTTCGAGATCGATTTATTTTTCGTATTTGTTTTTATTATAATAAATTTTTTTTTTTTTATTATATATTTATTTAAATTATTTTTTTTTAAAATAAAAAAAATTAAAATAATATCAAGAAAAATTTTTATATGTTAATTGGCTGCCAATGGTACCAGCGGCTTGCTAGTAGCGCGCGCTACGCAATAATTGCATGTCCAAAACTTTGGCGCCCAATGATAGTCGATTGGCAAGTGGGTCTAGGCCTATAAGAACACTAAAACTCTCGACTCTCGGCGGCTGCAGACGGCTGCGCGCGGCCCTTATGCAGCCACACTTAATCAATTGAGCCGCTCAGCCTCTAAGTGCCTCCTCTAAGCTCTCAACACCGATTAACTGCAGCACCCGCTCGCAGTACTCGCTCGCAGCTTTTACTAGCATTCTCTACGCGCGTAAACTTTGCTTAAATCGATCGATTTTACGATTAGATTTTAAATAGCGTTAATATTTTCAATTCTCATTTTTATCTGTTTCTTCGATATTTTCAATGATTGATCGAATAAAGCGCGACCGCTAGTTTGCATGTAAATCTTAGCGAAAAATACTAAAACTTTCGTAGCTTTTAACTTTATAGCTTAATATCTCAATGCGCGCTCAATAGATTTGCTTGAAACTTTTATAATAGATTTAATTAATATTTTAAATTATAAGTTTCGAATATCTAAGCATTTGACCTTAAACTAGTACTATTAGCAGTGCTCTGGCACTATTGGCACGAGGCTGGCGCTATTAGTACTAAGGCAAAAATGATCGGTAGCGCTGGCAACTAATTAGCGAACCAATGGTACTATTAGCGCTCGTGTTTTTCGGCAAAACGACTGGCAAAAAATATTTTTCCCGATGAAATATTCGTAATTTTTCATATTTATTATTAAATAATAAAAAAATATTCGAAAAAATAAATCGTTTTTTAAAAAATTTTTATTTTTATTTTAAATATTAATTTTTATTATTTTAAAATATTAATTTATATTCGATAAATTTATTTATTTATATTTAAAATATAAATAAAAATATAAATTAATCGTAATTTAAATACGTTTTAAATAACGTAAAAATTTATTATTTTTTAAAAAAAATGTAATATATAACGTTTTTTATTATTTTAATCGTCGATTTAAAAAAAATAAAATTTTTATAATCGATTTTTTTATTATATATTATAAACGTAAATTAAAAAAAATATAATTAAAATTTCGATAATTATTTTTTTAAATTTTTAATATTATACGTAAAATTTTTTAAATATCGAAAAAAATATAAAACGTAAAACTTTTAAATATCGAAAAAATTATATTTTTTTACGTAAAATCTTTTTAATATTTTTTCGTAAAATGTTTTAAATACCGAGAAAAAATTAAATATATATTTTTAAATTTCGAAAAAATATATATTTTTTTATATAAAAACTTTTTTTAATTTAAATTTTATTATTTTATATTTAATTAATAAAATTAAATATTAATTAATATTAATAATATTAAAATATTCGAATATATTAATATATTACGTTTAATAAACGTAATTTTTACGTATTAAATATAAAAATTATTAATTATTTAAAAAATTAAATTTAAAATTAAAAATATTAATATATTTTTAATTTTTATACTAGTTTTTTTTTAGTTAAAACATGTAATAAATACGTATATATATCTCGATATTATTTATAAATCGATAAACGATTTTTTTTTTCGAAATAAATTTTTTTTTTTATATTATTAAATTATTATAATTAA